>JALBCR010002307.1:0-302687 GCA_030710515.1 Abscondita cerata
TCAAGTTTCTACAAAACAATAGATACGATGTTAAGAATTGAGTTAGAAGCACAAGGAGCAAAAGAAAAAATTTATGAAGAACATCCAAGAATGCAGTCGCTCCAGTATCCTGGAAATTCTGCAAAGAAAGCATTTGTGTATTTAATAAACAAAGAAGACTTTGTTGTTCCAAACGTATCATGTATTTTACAGCATCACATGGAAGACATAACTATTTCAAACATATGTTTACTTATAGATAAGAGGCTGAATAATTATGTTAATGTCATTATAAACATTTGCAAAAGCAAGAGCAGTATGAGTGGATAAATCTAAAAATCCTGATGAAATTTTGAAATTTCATAGTTTGGAACACCAATATGTCACACAAATTACATATTATGAAGCTACTGTCTGGATTTAATATTAATAATGTTTGTATGACAGACTACCCAATTAATAATATGAAACATCTTATATTAATATGTTATGTCGTTAGTGTGAACGCACACCTACTCTCGATTCATTTTCAAATCTATACGAAAATCAACCTTTTTCAAATTCGTCTCACATTAGAACGGCTTAGAATATTTTCGTTTCGAAAAAGTTTCGAGTTTACGAAAGATGTGTCTTTATTTTTCGATTTAAATTTTTTGTACGAAGGCATCTTCGAGGTTAAAAAAATGTTAAAAATAGTCAAAAATTTCAAACAAATTGAGCCGTAAGTTGACCACAACTCGCTTATTTACGGACCGATTTTCAAAATTCAAAAAGCATCATACGCGGATATAGAAATAAATTTTTTGGCCGTTTCAGTTTTGTTAGACCTTGCGTGTTTTCAAAGTTATAAGCGAAAACGTTTCCGACAAAATTTCATTCGAAAACTAAAACGGCCATAATTTTTAAATTATAACAGATAAAAAATTTATTTAAAAAAACGTTCTTTTATGACCCTATCACATAATGTTTAAAATTTATCATTTTTATAAATTTTTAAGGAATTACATTGTTATACGAATACTGTAATTTTTATAACTCGGAACCATATTACGTAAAAACACGAATAAAAATCAAAATTTTTGTAATTTTGCAAATTTTCGAATGGTTTAACTGTGATTCAGTTTCACCCAAAATCTTTGTATGTACGAACTTGATGACTCACACACGCGTAACTGCGAGCGTTATGCGAACCAAACAGTCAATTTCACCTAAATAAACTTTGTTGTATTACTTTTAAAGCAGTCGAGCCAATAATTCCGCTTCTAAATATTTTTTAATAAATAATTTCTATTCGGACTACATCCATATCTTCTGTATATATGTTATGTCGTTTGTGCGTCTCTACTACTCGAATTTGCAAGCGCACACCCGAATACTCTCGACTCATTTGTACAATTCAATGGAGTACATACTCTGCATTCATATTGATTACTCAACTGATGAATGTTAATGTAAGTGCTAATTATTGTTCATGACTGTCTGCTCTTTAGAAGCTAATTTGTTTGTGACTTAACGCATGCGTAGCATGCTGGCTTTATCTAGTAAAAATATTAAATCATGAATAAATGAAAATTAATTGTAAGTCGGCGTATTTGGCCGACATTAAGATTAAAATAGTATATTAAAGAACGCGAGTTTTTAAGTCATCACTTACAGCACGCGTCCAAGTTTAAGGCACGAGCCGCGCGGCTGAGTGTTTTAATGGACAAGTGCTATAAATGACATAAACGAGTTCTTTATACTATTTTTATAATTTAACGCATTTATTTGAAAATAAATAAAATTTGTAATAAAATACGATATAAATCTAGAGGCTAATTTCATTTTTTTTATTTGAAGTTGGTACGACTAACTTACCAAGTTTTGAAATTCGAATTTAATTGTTATAGTTAATTGTCAATTTCTAAATTTATGTTTCAACTATGAGCGAAGAATAAACTGCACTCCACCAGAGATTCGCGAAATTGCCCAAAATGTTGCAATTTCAATAATTCCCGATAAGTCACGGCACCTTTATGAAAGCAGTACAAAAAGTTTACAAAATGGTGTGAAGAAAATCACGTTAAAATATATCAGAAAATGTACTGCTAGCATATTTTCAATTACAAAGTAAAACATACAAGTCGTCTACATTATGGGCAACTTACTCAATGATAAGATCCTGCTTGAATCTGTACAAAAATATAGATATTTCGCAATATCAAAAGTTACAGGGTTTATTAAAAGGGCTTCTGTTGGTTACATGCCCAAAAATCTAAGATTTTAGAAGAAGATGACATAAACAAATTTATTACAGAAGCCAACGACAATACATATCGCGATGAAAGTAAGTGCATATAATTTACATTCATTTTAATAATAAAGTTTATAATTAAATTATTAATTAATTTAAAGCAAACAATTAGGGTAGTTAACTACTAATGTTTAAACAATATATAAACAAAACTAATTGTTTTTGTAATTAATTTAGGTAATTTTAATAATCGGATATAATGGTGCCTGCAGACGTGAAGAATTGACCAAGTTATGCGTTGAAGATGTGGAAATTAAATCCGACAGAATTATTGTTTCGATTCCTAAAACAAAAACTATATACCGAGAAAATTTGCAATTACAGATATAACCTGGATTGAGTTGATTAAAAATATTTTAGCCTTAGACCGAATCATGTTACCACCCATCGATTTTTCCTCACTTATCGGAATGGTCACTGCATCAATAGTCCAATTGGTATCAATATGATGGGAAAAATATCTAAAACATTGCGACATACCTCCAGTTACCTCACCCACAATTATACACAGGTCACTGTTTTAGAAGATCTAGTGCCACACATGTTGCAAATTGTGGCGGTGACTTGTTGGTCCTAAAACGTCATGGGGGCTGGAAGTCCTCTTCTGTTGCTGAGTATGTCGATTCTTCAGTACAAAACAAAATAAATATATCTAGGATGTTTGTATCAGAACGAAATGAAATGGATCAACCTGGATGTTCTAAAATATACCTTCGACCATTAGTAATGTTTCGCATACCACAGACATTAATTGCGATGACAGTGAGAGCAATAAAACCTATCCAGGTCTCACAATAAATGCAAGTGATGCTGCAAATGTTGTTATAAATTATAATGTATACAATAATTGCACTATACAAGGGCAAACATTGCAATAGAAGCTATTGCTTTTCTTCCATTGTTAATTTGCAGGTTACATATTAATTGTTACAAAGGAAAATATAAGTTTTAGTTTATAACAAATGTTTCTTCTTAAATCACTTTATTTAATAGATTCTTTTCATAGTTATATTTATGAACCAACTTAAACTCTTTAACGTTAAATTTAATTCTTTTATTTACAAATATCACCTTAAGCGTCTCTAAAGCAAACAAATATAACACACTGTTGTGATTAAGAAATCACAATAGTAGCAATAATAAAACCAATTTTGTCCATTATTTATTAAGCGTATGGTTACAGTACAAATTTTGACCATGGTAAAATTGCCTTAACTAAACCTGGATCAACATTTAAAATTTATTACATAATGCATCTTAATTTTTATTAGGTTATTGTCTTAAATACTTTTCTTGTTATATTTATTACAAACTCATTTTCCTTGTAACAACCAATACTTTGGCCGTTTTCTACAATCAACGCTTCCACAAATGAGTAATTCTCGGTGTTTGTTTGCTATTGTACAACCTCTTGCGAACTTACAGCAGGCGATTCAAGATTTTACTTTTGATAACACTTAGATGGCTATAATCATCGGACGATCGACTTATGTAACTGCTTTTACATGTGTCGAAATAGTTGCTTAATGCAAATGCATTTACATATGTGATTGCTTAACACGAGTCGAAACTAGGTGTCGCAAAACTTGTTGTTAAAATAATGATGTAATCGTCAAACATTTCTTTCAATTACTCGCAAACAGCTGCTTATAACTACATTAGTTGTTACCTTAAAATATAATACAAGACGTTTAATCCAATTTTGTTGTCTTTTTTCAAAAACATTGACCAACCTTGTCTCGTACTTTCCTGGAGAAAAATAAAATCAATTATGCTTGAAAATAGAAGAAAAGTAAGGGTTTAATATACTTACCAGAATATGCGTATCTGAAATATTTTAAACATAAAAATGATTATTCCACAAATTCTCCACATTAATAACCACAAATCACGCACTTGGTTATAAAACTCATTATGTCAAATTTATTAGTTGCAGTGATTCAGTCTTACCAACCAGGCAAATATAAAAACAGCGTGCTATAATGGTAACGTTATGGCTCATTATAGAACGCAGATTGGTTTTATAATGAAAAATTATAGAAGCAAATTATAAAAAAATATTACAGCACTTATCTGGTAAAAACATGCACTTTAAATTCAATTCTATAGAAAATCAGAACATTCTGATACCTATATTGTTATGGATACAAGAAATGAGAACAAATTTCCGACATTGGGTTTATTGTGGTCCGATTCTGGAAGATGGCCTACTCATTCATGAAGGATTATGAGGAGACTTTATCATTGTGTCCCAATTTCAGAGTAAATAAAAATAAAGAAAAAAATTAATTTGGTTATTTTGTTTTGTTTAAACCCTAGATTTTAACTAACAAATACAAAATTTAACATATGCACAGTTACTATATAATGATATAAATTTCTTATGGAAACATATTTATCAATTCGGTCTTAAGTATTAAACAATATGCTGTTGTTTTATCAGGTATATTTAAATTTGTTTCGAATGCTATTTTATACCCACAGGACCTTTTTTAAGTTATTCTTTTGTTTGATAATCTAAAACTACGATAAAGACATATGTTTTAATTCTCTGGTTTAAAATGAAACAAAAGCTCGTTTGTAAAGAAATGAAGGTTGAAATTCGGCAAAAATTAACAATTACTTAAATTTCGATGAATGATATAGTCATTATAATTAATAGAATAAGTCTCTAAAGCATAAGGAATTAATATTGACCTCTGAATATTATTGTTTGTTGGTGCAACTTGATTTATTGAGTCATCTGTACGCGTAGTACCATAGTGGTGTTTACTTCTAAATGCAAAGCGAATGGTGTTTTCGATTACAATATCTACAAACGAAGATACGCATTCAATTGTTTATGTTTTAAACATAAACAATTTGTACAAAGTTAATTCTTAGTTTCAGTTATGCGCAATTCAACATGCAAATTTAAAAATTTTCACGATAATAGATTAAAAATTGTTCTTTCAGAAGAGACAACAATGTTTAAATCCCACAAATTGTTTAATATTTTATGTTCGTTTTGTTAAATGTTAATTGTTGTTTTAAATTTACATTAATTGTTTCCAACATTTTGACTATCTTTTAGTAGCACTTCTAAATTCGTTCGATTTTAAAAGAGGATCTCTAATCGTTTGAACATTGATCAATTTGTTCGATAATAAGTAAATAAAAATAGAGTCCCAATTATCTTGTTTGGTCAAAAACGAACATGTTTTGATGCATTATTGGTGAAACTGCGTAAAAGCAGCTTCAAAAGATTCTTTAGTTAAAGTGAAATCAAATATTGCTTTAAATGAAATTTATGATTACGCGTTTATTACCAGTATTGTTCTTTCAAAAGCGACCAAGGGATATCATAATTTGCATCTGTGACCTCTAACGAATGAATTACTTGCATGCACAACATCGAAAACAGAATTTTAAATAATAAAATTGAATGATTGTTTTGCGCGTTATTATTTACTAAAGCGTAAAATTGCATTTAATCACCGTATAAGCCATTAAATTCTGATACGTTATTTAAAATTTGGTTTTATTTAAAGTAATTTGCTGCATTAAATATATATTCTTTGCTGTAGCCACGACCTTGTAATAATCCATTTATGTGACATCTAGTATACAGATCCTCGGCATTGGCACAATTTCTGAATACTGTTTACGCACAACTAGTGTATACTATTTTTACGATATTTTTCTAAATTCCACTTTAAAATTTCTAAAAATTATGACATTTAAAGCACAAAAATTAATTGAGCTTTGACTCGCGAGTTTTGGTAATGGTTAACTTATATATCAAACACTGATTTATATAACGACACCTTTGCTTTTCATTAACAATAGATATTTTCCACTCAACGACAATAATTCGTTTTCTTATAGCAGAATTATAAGGCAACGTAAGAAAGTATTCATTGAAGTGAAAATATACTGAAAATTTTAGTCCGCCATATATTGGCACTAAAAATTAACAAGTACCAAATAAAACTCTTTGCTGTATAGAGTTGTTTAATTACCTAATCCTTAAAATGCAAATTGTAGTTTAAGGTTTAGTTGTTGCATTTCAGACAGTTTAAACGCAAAATGTGTAACAATAATTATTAATAATTTGGTTTTCATTTATTTTAAAAAAGGTTGTTCTATGAATGTTGAAGTTTAACAGATAGGGTTCATACTCTGAATTCTATTATAAAATAATTTTCTCACAATTTCAAAAGCTTTATTTGGCTATTGTTCTTATAACATATTGGTTTCTTTTACATTTTTCAGCTCTTATGTTTTATGAAATAGGATATTGTTCATCAAGGATTCAGGGCAAAGAAAACCACTTTCCTTTCGTGGTTCACATAATTAGTAATATTCGATTGAAGTTATTAAAGTTGGTTAATTTAAAAGTGAGCATTTAAAATCTATCAATCTTAGACAACCCAATAATTCAGTATTTTCCAACTTTCTATAAAATGTTAAAATTGAAGCCATTCCTTGTATTAATAACATAACATAGTAAGTTAGTGGTGTTTTACGTTAGTACTTAGTGTTGTGTTACAGGTGAAAGTGTTTTATGTCGTGTTGGGTGGAAATCTATATCTATACAGGGTGTAACAAAATAAGGTGTAAAACACTTTAGGGGGTGATTCACAGTCAAAAAATTATAGGGTCTTGCATATAAAGAAAACTTTGGTTGGACTATCGCTTGTTAAGATAGTGTTCCTTAAAATTTTTTTACAATTTTTTCATAAACACTAAAAAAGTTAGAAAAAAGACAACACAGAAGTATTAATTCAATTTCAAAAATTTTCAAACTGACAGCGCGATACAAATTTAATTGTCACCATCACTAATAGCGGCCTACTAGATAAACTAGTTTCACATTTTCGTTTTATGCCGATGTATTTTGTAGTTGTTCGTAAAATAATTTTTTGCTGCGAACTAGTTAATTTTGGGCAAAAATTCAAAAACATTTTTTGTTTAGAATGAAACAAGCTATTGAAATAAATTTTTAAATAGTAAACAAATAATAAGACAAAAGTTACATTGAAATAAATTTTAGGGGTTGCGTTTTTCACCCCTTACAATTATGGCGTAAACCAAATAAATTACTGACTAAGTGTCTTTTTGATAGTAGAAAATGTCACCTTAATTTCAATTTTTCTAAGATTTTTTTAGTGTTTGTGAAAAAATTGTAAAAACAAATTTATGTACTCTCTCTCTCTTTAAGGGGCTATATCTTTACAAGGGAAGCTTCAATAAAGTTTCTTTATATGAAAGATTATTTCTTTTTTAATAAGGAATCACCCCTAAAATTTTTTACAAATTGTTTTGTTACACCCTGTATAGTTATAAAAGGTTTGTTTTTTACAACAAAAAATGTGTACTTATTGAAACTACGATAAAGACGAACGTTTCGAGTAAAATGGACTCGAAAGTTTATGCTGCATTGATTAATTTGCAATGTTTGTAAAAATTTTGCCATCATAGTGGCCGTTGAAAACAAAGTTAGGTACTTTGTCAATGCTGTCAAGCACAGTTAGTGAGTGTTTAATTTCGTTTTTACAATGGCAGAATACACATTTCAAGAATTAGCAGATATCCATCTCATTTATAGGGAAACCCGTGGCATTGCAGGAGCAGCCGCTTGATTGTATGCAGACCATTTCCCACATAGTCGGCATCGTCGGTACGAAGTGTTTGAAAGAGCGCACCGTAGCTGCGCAAAAGTGGAAGCTTCAAACGGCAACCTGGTGCTGGTGCACCTCTCATAGTACGTGCGGTAGCTATTGAAGAAGCAGTGCTTGACCATGTAATGCAGGAACCGTCAACAAGTATACGTATAGTATTGCACATACAGTGAGGATGGCTCGGTCAACTGTTCATCGTGTTTTGCAGGTACCATTTACAAAAGTGTAGGCGATGGGACCGGACGACTATTCACCTCGACGGGACTTTTGCCATTGGTGGATCCAGCAAAATGAGTTGCAGCTGGATTTCAGCCAACATTTGTTGTGGATGGATGAAGCTTGTTTTACTCGGGACGGCTTTTTTAACACCCGCAATAGCCATATTTGGGACTATGATAATCCACACGCTATTGCGTTGAAAAGAAATCAACAGTAGTTTACTATTAACATCTGGGCCGGAATTGTGGGTAACTACGTCATCGGTCCGTACCTTATTTTGCCGCGTTTGACTGGTCTTATTTACAGACAATTTGTCGCCGATGTTTACCAGGTCTCTTAGAGGACGTACCGCTGAACATCCGCTGCAGAATGTGGTTTCAGCACGACGGGCGTCAGCTCATTTTGCTCTGATGGTACGTGAGCAAGTGTTTCTGAACGCTTGGATTGGACGAGGGGGACCGTTACGTTGGCCCTCACGGTCCCCAGACTTAACTTTTCTATTCTTTTTATGGGGTCATTTTAAGGGTTTAGTGTAAAAAGAACCAATCTACCACCAGGAAAAGCTATCAGCAAGGATGATGGCTGCTTGCACCCAAATTCAAAGCACACCTACAGTATTTGCAAAGGCGCGTGCGTCTATGAATAATCGAGTAAATGTCTGCATTGAAAAGAATGGCCGGCATTTTGAACAGTTGTTATAACTTTAACTAATTAGTAAAACTACCCAACAAAAAAATTCCTACAAAAGTTATGTGTTTGACGCATCAACTGTAATTAATAAAAATAAAAATTTCAATAAAACTTATGAATCAATTTTATTTCATATTCCACAATCACTATGATCGCAAAACTTTAACAAACATCGCAAATTAATGAATGCAGTAAAACCTTCGAATCAATTTTACTCAAAAACCGTTCGTCCTATCGAGTTTCAATAAGTATACATTTGTGTTGTAAAAAAATCTGAATTTTCATAATTCTACATAAGAACCGAGAAAACAATACGTACAAAAAAGTTGGGGTAGTATGTATGGAGCGAAGGTAGCCAAAATATGTACCTTTCAACAAAAAAATTTTGGAGATATGATTTTTACAATTACAATCACAATTCTTTTATTTATGGCGTAGCGAAGCGCGCCGGGACAGTAGTAATGTATAAAAAACACTGTAAGTTAATAAATACTTATTTATGTATCAAGGCACTAAAGTTAGATTTTCATGACTAATGTGTTTTAGTTGCAGCTGATATGTGGCGATAGCTGAGGCAAATAAAACTACGTGAGTCAAAATTCCAAAATTTGAACAAAATCTGACAATTTTACACGGAGAGAAAAGAAGAGTTTCAAATACCACGATTCTGCTAAAAAGTTACCACACCGAAGGTTTAATATAGCGACAGACCTGTGGTGTGGTACATTTTAACAGCATTGAAAGTTGAACAATCTACTTGCACAAGTCAGTTAATTTAACTGAATTAAATGTACAGAAAATACTTTTTTTAGTTCATACTTTTTGCCTAGCAGAAAGGCAATTTAAACTTAACACTAAAAGTAGAAGGTTTCTATTACTTGTAGTAATATTTATCGGAAATGATGATAATTGCTACAAATTCTTAAAACAAAAAAACTTGATTTTAATAAACGCTGCAGTTGAAGAATATAATTTATTAACCTTTGTAATCGTACCTACATACTGCACTGGACGATTCCAAATTGGAATCAATAATAATCTGAACATGAAAAAAAATGTTTATTTACTAAGTACTTTATAATAAGATACAATAGGTACATACATATAAAAAAAGTATACTATATTTGTAAATAATAAAGAGGTGGCAATTCTAAATCAGTTGCACGTCATTTGTATAAAATAGGTACCAACCTCTAAACAAAACTTATATATTACGTAACATGATATACTTAATATTATTTATTACATGTCTCGTACAAGGAAACTGATCATACATTTCAGTAATCTTTAATAACTGTTGTTGATTGGTATCTTTTATGTGAAAAGCGTTGAAATGATCATCAAAATATATACTTTCCATTAAATTTAAAACAAAATAGAATGAATCCTTTAAGAACACAATATTCTGAATTTCACCAAAACAAAAATCTGTATCGTCCTTAGAACTTAAAAGTAATATTGCATTAGTTTTGTATAAAATTCCTTTGAAGTCCACCCATGCAGTACTACTAATCAAATTATTTTGAGGGAGCCTTACAGATATTTTAGAAATGTCAAAATTAGTTTCTAGCGGCCCATGCTTCAAATGTGTTTTTACATTGTAATCGTTTTGTAAATAATTACCCATCTGTAATTGATTTTTAAATGCTAACGTGTATGGTACATTTATTTTTGAACTACAATTATTAGAAGTAACTTTTAACTGTCTATGCTTAGATTCAAATCTCATTGTCGAAAGATTTATTAGAGGACCTGACATACGCAGAACTTCGCTATAATGTAACATATGGTGGTGTTTGGGCTTCAAATTTTCTTCAGGAAATAGATTTACAAAAGTGACATGGTGTTCATAAATTAAAGAGTCTAACAAGAAATAACTATTTTGTGTAAACTTCTAGCAGTTACAATGTTAACAATTTTGTACAATAACAAATATAAATTCCAAAATATGTCATTAGGTGGAATTAAATGTCCAATCATCAATCCAAAGTATCTAAAAAAATCCACATTTCTGATGCAGACATTTTAATCTTATTATTTTTTCTAAATATGTATGATTCAATAAAGGTGGTTTATTGTTGGTGTCCATGTATCCGTAGTCAAAATACATTATTCTATCATTTAAATATTCTAAAGTGAACAATTGATATTCATAAACATACTTTTTATTATCAACAGTAGCTCGAAACCACAAACACCTTCAAACAAGTCGTGCATGATATCTACATAAAAGTTTTTAGTTAAATGAAAGCTATCTAATCCATTAAAGATACATGGTTCTTTTATTCCAGTTTGTGCTACACTCTTTTTTTGTACATCTAAATCGTACGATTCTTTTGTTCTGAGAAACTGTTTATCCACATAGCACAGTCTTTTTTTCGTATTTTTATCTACCTTACAAAATCTACATCCAAAGTTTGCTAAAAAATTTTCAGTTAGCCCTAATAGGCTGTGAACTCCTAAATTATCACCGGCTACCAACTGAAGTGAAAAATATATTTGCTTTCTTCCAGATTCAAGGGCGATCATAATGCCTTTATTTTCAAGGTAACTTAATTCATCAATTAAAGCTTTAAAAACAGCTTTATTTCCAAATAAAGAACGATAATTACTTTTAAAAAGCATTATTAATAAAATCGAATCTAATTTTGAAGCCATTTCTGGAGGTAAAATGGTAAATATGCATATACAGCTCCTAATTTTTGAGACCCAGCGCGAGATCCTAAAGCATTACCAGTTTCAAAATCATCAAAATAGATCATTATAGGAAATACGATTTTTTGCCAAAATGCATTTTAGTTTCTTTCCATTTTAAACCATTAATAAAATTTGTTACTATGTCATCATCTTTTGTTATATCTGTAATATAGTCACAAATCCCTTCAAAAATCCTGAACGTTCAAATATTTTTTTTTAGTGTATGCCTTAATGGTATAAATTCGATATAAGCTTTTATAGGTTGCAAAGGAATATTTTTGTTAACCTTTTTAGATTCTAACAATTCTCCCACAATTTTTTTCAGGTGGTATAAAACATCCACGTTTTGATAAATATTTAATTCTTTTATACTCAGTATCTAAATGGATTTTTAATAAATTTAAACAATTTTTCTATTGAATCAACTGACTAATACTTCTTTTGAACATTTTAACTTATTTATAATAACACTTTCTAACTTTAGAAATAAATCATGAAATAAAAAGTAATGTTATTTAATATGTCTTGAACACAAACTCGTGGCAAATAAGAATTGCTATGAAGATAAGATACAAATGCAGCAATGTTATCTTTAAAGTCATCGACTAAAGAATTAATATTTTGATTTGAAAATTCTGCTTGTGGTACATCGTCAGAAGATTGAGTCTTTTCAAAAACTGTTTCAGTTGTATTTTCATGATCATCTTCAAGACGTGGCGAGGGAAGTTTTCAGAATTATTGTTTACGTTAAAAGAATTTGACATAAAATGATGAGATGCATGCTTTTAAAGCTTTTCAGTGAATTATACGAACGATAGTTGCACCCAAGTTCTACACATTTGTATGAAGATTGGCTTAATGAATGTTTAATTTGAAAATGTAAAATCAGTGCCCTTACGCTATATTTTATATCAATACTACATATAAAGCATTTCATTCTTGTATAGATTTTTGAAATAATTTAATATTTAAAAATTCTGAATCAAAATCTGTATGAATGTTATAAATTGTTTGTTGAATAAAAATCCAAATATGTTCTGCTTCAGTGGGATATTTGGCGTTAAAGACATGAAATACTTTGAAACAGATGTCTACTGCTTTTAAAATATTTTCTACCTTGTACAAAATATTGCATACCCAAACGTAGTAAGAATGAATGGCCAGTATAGTCTCCCCTACTACTACAATTAGTGGCTGTGCAGTTAATTTAAATCTTCTTAGCTTCTCTTCCCTTGTTCTCAGCGATGAATGCAGATCGGCTGCGTTCTACAAATATAAGCAAGTTTATTCATTTAAAAATTTAGTAATAAGAGTATTTACCTTTACATGCAATATAAAAGACTCTTGGACCTCCTGTTTTGAAGGGCGCCACTTTGTACCTTTCAGCTTTTTTGTTTTAAAATGCAGTGGTAGTAAAAAAATGGGATAATATCAATATTATCATCCAAATTTATGCTATTTCTTTCATTGTATTCTGTTACAGCTGGTGAAGCCGTTGTCTTTATAATACGAATGACATTTGTTTTTATTACTGGCCATTCAGTGAATAATTTGTCAAAATTATTGGGGAATAAATAATTAAAATCAATCTCGATCTGAAAATATAAAAACAATATGGAATGCTATAAAACCCTTACTACAGACCAAAGTGTATCCCAAGTTAAGGGTTAATGCGGGAAAACTGTTTAATATGGCATCAATACTTTCGCTGTCTTTTTGAAATAAAGGTAATCTTCCTTTACAAGTGGCAGTCCATTTCTCCATTACAGTATTCCACGGCTCAACAGAATTTTTGAGCCATAATATATCATTTTCGGTTATTTCATCCAACACCTCACTTGATTCTTCTTCAGTTTTTTTCTATTTTTATAAACAAAATTATGGTTTTGAAAAATTTTCATCACAATGGACCTATAAGTTTATCCGTTTTATTACATACCTTTTGATTTATGAATTAGTCCAGCTTTGATTAAAGTTTTCCGTTTATTACAATAGTGATCATACAAACAACCTTTTGCGCTAACTTTACGACCATTAATCGATTTCGATGGTAAGTAATAAATACTATTGTTTTCAGTTGGAAATAATTGTTGAATACTTGATGAGATTTCTATAAATCGTTCCCTACTTATTCTAAAAATAAAATTAAAATATAAGCCTGGAATATTAAGAACGACGCCGACGTATACCTTTTGTTATCATCATTTTAAATTCGTTGTTAATTATAATTTGAACCAATTTGCTCCTTGAAAATTTCGCAAGCACTGCGCGCCCATCAATACTTTCAGAAAGTAGGGATTTTAAATCAAAATTATTGGTTTTTCCTTAAAAATCAGGTATAAGAATATTGATAAACGACGATATTATTAATTTGCTTACCGCGAAGGATAGATTCGGTCGTATTGGAAGTTTCTGATGTTTCAGAACCTACATTTGCATTGAGAGATGATATAACGGATGCAGTTTCTGTTAATTCAGGCTGTTGCCAAAGAATGTTAAAAGCCGCTGTGGACGACGTAGAAGAGTTTAATAAATTAACATCTATATCCGCCACTACAGCATTTGCCGTTAGGTACTGCTTATATTTGCTTTTAAATTTGATATTGTCACCAATTTTGGGTATCAATTTGTCAATCGACTGATTATCGAGCATTAAAATGATTGATAATCTATATTTTCATCTTTAAAACAACATAGCTAAATTAGTCAATAATTTATAATTTTAATTGTATAATAACCTGTAAAAGTTGTGTAAGATGGTTAAACCCCAATTCATTTAAAATATCTTCCACTTTCACGTCTTTAACAATATTATTTTCAAACATTTTAAACAACTTATTTGATAATACCTGTGTTAGTATGGACGAAGCACACTCAACTAAAGAGTATTTATCTCTGTAAAATATTCTAGAATAAGCAGTTTCTTTGGGTTCTGAGAAATATTATTTTATGGTGTGGTAGTTTTACCGGAGTATGCGTTAAACTGTAACATGGTCATGAAATAAATTATACAAACATCCGACTGTATTTAAAATAATTTTGCCAAGTTGTAAATATTATTTATGCTGATAGTATAAATACACGTTCCGCTGGTTCAAAAATATCAAGCATTGCAGAAAGCAAAACATGGTAGAAATTACTTGGACTAACATTAAGTAATAATAGTCTGTTAGCATTTTGTTATTTTATGTCGAATTCAATATATCAATATCAAAATACTAAACGGCATTAGTAATTATAAACATATTTTTTCTCTCCGTGTATATCGTTCTTTAAGTAGCAAATGTAAACAGCTGTTTTCTTTGTTACGTCAAATGTTTCCATCGCATGCGCGATTTTAAAATTTACATACATTTTACGCATCTCTACCGGCAAATATGTGAATTTCAAAATCGTTGTATAATGAATTACTTTAGTACGGATTTTATTTAATGTACTGCCATATTTCCTTCAACTTTAAAATATCTAGCAATAATTATATGAAGCACAAATTCATTTTGAAATAACAGATGCTCTATACCTAATGTGAATATGTATTACAATGGTATTACCATTGTATAGTATTACTTACGCTGTAGCTTTTACACCTTTTTCTCTACGGAATTGAATCGTTCGCATTCTTAATAAAGTCTACCACCATAAACATTTGTATAGACGGCAGGTTGTTTGAACAAGCCTTCCAATGTCATACTTTTATAAACACTTGTTTTTAATTTCAATAAATACCAATAAAAGCTGAGATTACCACTGAATCTAGCATAAAACGTAAACAAATCACCATTTATACAGTGTTGACGTACGACCAATGGAACGCGTTTAAAGAAGGATTTTAAAAAATGTTTTAAACATTTTTAAATTGAAAATATTTAATTCTGAGCACATTATATACAGTGAAGCAAAAAAAAACCAGACCGATCCGCTCTTTTGAGAAGTGAACTTAACTGTTTTTCGATGTTGTACTAACGTTTTTTTCTTTTAACTGTTATCGATGTTGTGGTAACAGGGTATGCAAAAGGTTCTACATTACTATTAATCTCTACTTTCATGGTTCCGAGTAGTGCAATTACGCCATCCTTCACATAAATAATGCATATCGTTATTGTCTTTAATTATGATTATTAAAAACGATGGGTAAAATTTTCATTATGTAACATTACAAACAAATACTTATTTAAAATAAATTCGTTACACTGAGTATCGTATTGAAATTGTTAAACGATTATTCAAAAAAGTCTTTCAACTGCATTGTCAGAACAGATGTTCAAAATGTGAGCCGTTGTTAATAAGACACAATATCACTCGTTTCTTCATATTGTCAAAACTGCTTGTAGCTGCTGTTCTGTAATACTTTGGACAACATTTACTATTGCCTCTTGTAAGTCTTCAATTGTGTGTAATCGATTTTGATATATTTTGATCTTTATATATCCCAATAAAAAGAAATCTAAAGGTGTTCAGTCTGGTGACCTTGGTGGCCATAATCCTCTGTTTATAACTCGATTGTCATAATGTTCCTCAAGAAACTGTATCGTTCTTCTAGCTGTATAGGCGGTGGCATTAACATGTTAAAAATAACCTTCTTCTAATTCACCGCAAAAATCACCAATGAAAACTTCTAGCATATTTTGATACCGTTTTGCATTAATTGTGTCATTAAAAAAAATTGGTCCAATGATTCTTCTTCTTGATAATTGCTATCCAAATACCAATTTTCACAAGATGCAATGAAGTTTCATGAAGAACATGTGGATTTTATCACTCCAGATGTGGTAATTTTGTGAATTTACATATCAGTCAAATGAAACCACGTTTTGTCAAAAATAAATGTTTTATCTAGCACGTTATCAGTTTTTATAGTATCGTTGAACAAATTGCAATATTGAATTAAGCTTAACCAAATCTGGTGATAAAGTTTTTGAACAACCAAAATCTTATAGGGACGGCTTTGTCGTAGAGTGGGAGGTTCTTAAAGAGTTCTAAGAAATTAAACTTCTGTCTAACAAGAGGTAAAGAAAGGAATAAATCCGACCAACAGAAGATTAACAGGTTTTACTTAAAGCCTAATAGGCTAGATCAAACACAACAAAAGAGAAAGACAGACAATTCAATAAAGCAACAAAATATTTAAAGTAGTAGGTGAATGTAACAGAAATAGAAAGACTGTCGCATATATTCAAGTACGTTAGCAGTAGCATCGCTTAATAATAAGTAAGGTTCGCAATTAATGTGCCGCATTTCAGGTAAGCTTTAATTACACCAAAATTAACGTTAACGTTCTAATTGAGGATTGGCTACTAAGAAGACTCTGCGTACACATATCACTTACACACGGCAATTTATCTAGTCGAACATGCAACGACACTGACTTAAACTAAAATTAAAGGGGTAAGTACCTCCCGCAAACTCAAAAGGTGTTTTGTTTTCGCGTCAACCGTTCTAAGTGAAGCGCCTAAGCCCATATTGAGCTGGTTAAAAAAAACGTTCGGTTGTGGAGAGTACACCAAATAAAGATTTATTTAAAAACTAAAGATTAAGCCGTTCCATGTCATATGTACATGAGCTTCATACGCATTAACACTGAATAAGTTAATAATAAAACTTAGCTGTGATCTGTTAGATGCAGTTCCGAAAATAAGAGTTTTCTGCTAGCGACAATATCGACAGTTTGGGAAGTTAGGTAACGCCAGGGTTCTTTATAGGGGAGGTGTGCAAAGAGAAACGGAAGACGATAGGCTCTCTCGATGAAGTTATAAAGCATAACCAATCCCTGTTAGACGGATATCCACCGGTTGACTGCAACTTAACTAATGCGAAACCGTGGTGTAGTTTTAATTGACAAGGAAGGTCTTAATCAGCTACTCCAGCACCCTCAGGAGTTATCCAGGTATAACACACAGCAAAATCATAAGGTCGAGCAAAGTACTAAAAATAATTTCACGTGGCAATTAAAATTAATACAAACATAAAAAAGAAAATCAAAGTGTACTCACGGTGAATTTAGCCGGATTTAAACTTAACCAATAATTTTTATTGAAATCTTGTAACACACATAAAGGATTTGTGTAAATTTCAATTTTAAGATGCACGTTAAACCACCCGTACAGAAGAACCGAAATGTCCGAATTTTATTTTCAACCAATAGAAAATTAGCAAAATGCGCGCCAAATACGACTTTTTGTTGTAACATATTACTCGCGACACACGTTTTATATTCAGAAAATAAAACCGTAAAAACAACTGACTTAAAGGTTTGCGAGGAAATTCTTTTAGGCGATTACAAACACCTTCAACTACCTCTTCGTTAATAATCTTTGGACGACTAAGCAATTTTCCGTGTCTTAAGCTTCCCGTCGCATCAAAAACGCTTTACCACACGATACATCGTAACGACACAATACACGTACTCAACTTATGAAATTGGGTAAAACCTCCGTAAATTCTGATTGGCAACATAAGCAAATTGAATAAATCAGTGATTTTCATCTTTATTTCCATTACAAAAATAAAATTTCAAAATAAGCCTATCGTGGTCTAATGTATACGGCATAGTTATAACAAATGCTTGGTTGATAAGTAAAGCAGCAAGTTAACCTAAAAGAAGTTCATTTATCACGGAAATAATATTTACCATTACCAAACACGAAAGTATCAACGTAAGTCAAAAAAGACTGATTTAGAAGAGTTTGAACAGTTTTCTTAAGCCAAAGGCAAAAATTAACTTGCAGACAAAGAGATCAAGTCAGGCTATTTTTGCTCTCACTGTACTTTTTTGTGGTACTGGGGTTTCCTTTAAACGTTTATGACTAAATATATATATATATATATATATATATATAATTTCCTTGAAAATCTCTGTCTGTCTGTTTATCATCTCCTCCGAGGTGTTTAAAGAAAAAAAAAACTGAATACACCATTCGATAGGGGATTTTAAGGAGGTCTGGATGCAAGGTTTTAAAACAATAACTTAACCCCGTGGGGGTTGGCGACACCCTCACTCCCGAAACTTCAAAATTAATTTTTGTTTTTATTACCACAAATATGTTTGTCTTGACAAGACAAACATTTTGTATACATCATTTTGACCTATGACCTTAAGGTCAAAAAGTTATAGGTCAAAATTCATGCGTCCGACTAATAAAGTATAATTTTCTTAAACATAAATTTAATGAAAACACCCAATTGCAATTGTTTTATCCTTTTGTTGTAAAAATTACCTGTTGTTCAATCATTTATTGTTTATTATTGATAAGTGGTTGTGCACACATTGATATAAGATTACATTTTTAATTTATTGTAATAATAAATTGAATTACTGTTACATTATTTGAGTATCTTAAACAAGTTAAAGAAATATTACTAATTGAAGAAAAATTGAAATTTGAATTAAGTACTTAAATTATGCCGTTTTCGAATTTAGAAGCTTTCTACATGTGAATTTGTGAATGTGGGCAAAATTTCAGAGCTTCTAAACGGGTTTATGACGAAAGATATTTATAACGTGCTGGTCACTCGCAGATTGGCAGCACGTATTTGTACCTCAGGCCAGGTGCAACCAACGAACAATCGCTGTAATCGTATTACAAGACATGCACGTGATGAAAGGGATACCGATATTGTAACGAGTTGATTAATTTTCACAATAATTTACTTAATTTTTAATAAGTATAGGCGCTTACAATTAGGCAACTTATTATATGCATTCATGTGACTTTAAATCTCTGACCTAAGACCTGCAAGGGTAAGTTATCACTCCCTATCTAAAATTTCAAAACGATTTCGAGGTGACTTTCTCGGCATGTTATTGGTTTAAAAACACCACGTTGTGTGCGATTTATCATTAGCTTCCCTGCGAATTTTTGGTTTCTGTAAAAAAGAAGCTTTGTATTGTCTTATACAAATTTCCAAAACTTCTGCAGCGTTTTGGACATTGACCAAATTATGGACAATTTTGTGTTATATTGAATTAAATTGTCATTGGATTATCCGAATTTAAAATAAAAGATTCGTATTAGAAAGATAATATATTTTGTTTGGCAATGTCCCTAAAATAATAGGGGACTAGGTTGGACGTCACCACCACTCACCTTTTGTCGCAAGTCACCGTGTCTTACCTGAAGCACGTAGCAGTTATCGACCAACGGTATCCAGAGCTATTTTCTCTACGTCAAGCAAACGGGATGAATGTGATCTGCTACTGCAGGAATTAACGTAAAGATAAGAATAATATTTTTTAAATTATTAAATTCTAATAATTAATTCATTCAATCAAAGTCAAATCTTACCTGTTGCAAAAAAAAGAATAAGTCAACCAATTACGAGTCTCTATTTTAACTATAATTTATTCTAAAAGCTGAAACACCAGTAAAACAGGAACAAACTATTAAACTTATAATTTAAAATTATTTAATAAAAAAAAAGAAAAGATTATACACTATAATGAGCGAGGTGCACCAACCGCATCGAGCGATTGGAGAGCTCACAACCTTACTTTCCGTATGACCGGCGTGGTTAAAACGGGATTTTTTAAAGCGATTGATTTAAATTGTAGTGTTTAATAGGAAACCTTTTTAGTATTATTATTTACTTTGATTTGTTATGAGCGTAACCTGTGGTATTTTTTTTGGTGTCAAGACATGTTAATTAATATTAAAAATAATTTTACAGACCCAACCCATTAGAAAATAGGCAGATATAAATGTTGTCTACGAAGTTGGACTCATATGGAAAACTTTTTATTATTATTAATTTAGAAAAAGAGTTATTCTTTGTAAAAAAGTTCTGCATTATCTAAACCCTAAAATGCAATTATTAGATATTTCTTATTTTAAGCCGTATACGAAGTTTGTAAAAATATTAATCTTACTCAAGAGTAAAGTACTCTTTACTTTTACAATACAGAAAAATTTTTATAAAGTAGTAAGTAAAAATTGAAAGTTATATTCAATTGCAATTACAGCTATTTAACATGAAAATTAAGATTTGGTGATTATTTACTATTTATTCCGTATTAATTATTCTGGCTTGGTACAATTTATAATGTAAACGTAAATAATCACCAAATCTTACTTTTATGCTAAATAACTGTAATTGCATATTTGAATATAACTTTTAATTTTAAAACAACTTTATTTTATAAAATTTTTCTGTATTGTAAAAAACAAAGGTACTTTACTATAGAGTAAGATTAATATTTTTAACAAACCTCGTATACGGCTTAAAATAAGAAATATCTGATAATTGCATTTTAGGTTTTAGATAATGCAGAACTTTTTATAAGAATAACTTTTCCTAAAACTAATAATAAAAATATGAGTCCAACTTCTAGTATATAACACACTGTATAAGTCCTTCATTAGAATCAAAGAACACTTAAACGCCATCAGACTTAATCCAATATAATAAATCTAATTTTATGCTAACCAATTTCTTCTTGAAACAAATAACTAAGCTATGAACCGTTTTCCAAAAGTTAATTTGTTTACATGTTTACGACATGATAACCAGTTAATCTTAAATTCGGAAAAAGTTTATATAATAGTCGGTTTTGCCCTCAGGTAGCTTTTAGTCGAAGAATATATTATTACGATCCCAATTAACAATTATTTATTATAAATTAATAAAATATAAATTAACAGTTAAAATTTTTTCTTTTTATTACATTCCGCACTAGAGCCCGTTTCCTTGAATGCGGTTCTTTGGCGGTGTAATCTGCGTTGATTGAAATATTGGTAAAGATAGTCAACCGCTTGTATTTGCTTGTATCACGGATGCAATTCACATATGCATGTTGGGTTGCGTTTTGTTTACTTTTTCACCTGTACTGAAGCGCTAAGTTATAATGTGTACGATTCTTGAAATAGAATAGTTCAATTTATTCCACCGTTGTAAAAATGGCGCAACATACAATCCGTAAAATTTACTTTTGTCAATACAATGTTGCAACGTTTTCAAATATTTAGTAAACGTATTAACTAGTAATTAAAAGTGACGAATTTTTCATTTATGAATAATACCATTGATGATACATATCTTGGATTTTAATGACAATGTTTTTTTAATAATTTACTAAAATACATGCGAAGCGTTATTTGTTAAAACAGTTTGGTTTGGTCGGTGTTAGATAAATAAGAAACAATTATTTTACAAATTATGCTTGCACTTTATTTTTAACTTGCAAATAATAATGTTGACATTTGTTTGTCATTTAATAACTTCGTTAGGAATAAAGTAGAACATACTGGGAGAAATACCACTAGAGTTCAGAAACGCAAAATTATTGGTTTTTGTATCTACTTGTTTTTACGTGTTCAGTTGAAAAGGATTTTAAATAAAAATTGGTTTTCAAATTTTTCAATTCAAAAGGCAACAAGTTACCGTGTTTTTAGGGAAAGTGGGTTCCACTAGACCTTCAAATTTAAATTCACTTGGTAATAAAACCTATTCCTATTACTTCTAAAAATAAAAGTACTAGATTTTAGCTTGAGGTGTGTTGTCTCCCGACGCGGTGCGGATAATACGTGTATAATACACTATTCTTTTCTGTGACGAAATAAATGACGATTTAATATTGAAAAATCATATTACAATAGAATTAGAAAATTATTGAGGGAAATTTGGTGTTAAAAATAGTACTCACTTTTTCCCGAGGGAAAAAATAATTTACGAAAAGTGACACTTTGTTATCTGTTAGTAGAGATAAAAAGTTAGATTTTACTCTTTGAAACTGTATCAAAATATCATGGTTTCGAATTAAAATAGTTTAATTAAAGTAAAATAGCTCATTAATTATAAACATTGTTTCAAAAATTACAATTCCAACTGATCTAAAATAATAGTAATAATTTACAAACAATTTACACATAAATAATAACGTACCTAATACAATGCTATACATAAAACATATCCAAACATTTACACTTATTTATGCAGATAATATTCTTATTTTACGGTGTGGTTTTGTGACATCACTGTAATTATAGCTATTAGAAATATGTTTATTAGCCTCCCACTTTAATTTTACTGATCGATAATTAACAGTTTATGAGTGTCGCATTCTCTGAACCATGAATTCACACTGCTGTTGAGACATTTTTTATACGGAGTTTAATTTTTTCCAATAAACCATAATCTGTTTTAAAAAGATGAAATTCTTCAGTAAAAAGTTTCAATAAAAAAACACAAATTTTGAGAATTCGGGTGATGGTCTGTGTAAGTATTTAATTCCATCAGATTTGCTGTAATCTTTATATAGAATTAATGATTCGTTCACATTGAAAACACTTGAGTCGTTAACTGTTAGCATTTCCTTACACGTATTACAATGTACTTTTTATATATGTAGTGACTTAAATAACCCGCAACATACGACACTGAACAAGATTCTAAAGAACTATTAATTACGACATTGTCTTCATTGATTTTGTTCTCCAGACAGGTTCTAGACGATCTCTTTGTTTCATTATTTTCTACACTTTCATTTGTCCCAATTTTGTTATCCTCTTCCTCATAGTTAGTGTTAAATTGTTCATCTATACCATATAGTATCTCGTCGTTATCTTTTTCACAATTCCCTTGTTCTATTGGTATTTGCAAGCGAATGTGCATGTTATGTTGTAATGCAAGCCTAAATTCGCGGGCAGACGGTTGGGCATTATAACCTCCTCTAGCACGAATCATTGAAAAGCATTTTCTAGAGAATCTTGATTTATTCGTGACGTTAAAAAGTACAAAGTTCCTTCTCCCTTTAAGTCCTCCCACAGACTTAAAATTGAATTTATAGTCCATTGGAAACCTGCGATACAGTATATATTTTTTCTTTCTACACGCATCTTTTGAATATTTGATGGGTTAATATGTTTGTCCGTAATTTTTAACATGGATCTTGCTACACTGCTACACTGATCAATATAAAAGTGTTGACAAAATCGGTCCACTGAATTTTTTTATTGTTGACGACTATTTCCAGTTTGCTGTTCATGACATTGTTCCTTAAGCTTTTTAGTAAATGAGGAGGATCATACGCTACATATATTTTGTTATTGTCGATTTGAATTGTTGGATTTTCTTTGTGGCGCCTAGACAAGATAGAGCACTTCTGTTATTAGATCCTTGGTCGCAAACTAACGCTCGAGGTTTCAATCCAATTTGAAACAACTTATGCATCACTTGCTTTATAAGAGTACATAATATTTCGCTTTTAACTGAACCACTACTGAGAAAATAACAAAATGGAATTTTCCAATTATACAATATTCCTCTCAAATAAAAAACCAATCCATGGTTACTTAAAAACGGTTTACGTCCTAATTCCCCTAAATCTTGATATCCTTCGACGTAGTCCCAATATTGGTTATAATTTAAATTTCGTTTTAAAGTAATTTCGTCACACATTACCACGCACTGCTTTTCTTTGTCTGTCATTCCTTCAACTTTTTTTTAATTTTTGTATAAGAACATTATTTGTCCCCGATCTTAAATTAACAATTTTCAACCACGACTTGATTGTTGAAATTGCTGGCAAAACAAATCCTAAATGGTTCAACATAAATTTGTAAGCGGTAGGCGATTTATAATACAATGATAATGCCAGTTGTTTTTCTGAATCCTTCCATGGAGTTCGTGTTCGATGAAAACATTGCATATTAATAAATGTCTTCAAAGCCGGTTTTTGTTTTTAAAAGACCCGAAATTGTGCTGTTTTGAAGTTTGCGCTTCAATCTAAATATTTCACACTTTTGACTATTCAATTTATTTTTAAACTTTTTAATTTTAAAAGAAACGGTTGTCTGTATAGGTTTATCAGAACTTATACTTGCACTGATTGTTGCACTTTGAAGAACATTCACAAAGGAGGCATCACTAACTGAATCGGCGTTGTTCTCAATTTTTTCTTATTGGCTGACAGAAAATAGTTGTAATTACGTTGCAAATACTTTCCGCTAGAAAATATATTTTCATAAGTTCGCACATTATCAGATTTATAAACTGTCAGAACTTCTGGTGATTTCTGAGTAGGATTTCTTTCTAATCGCAAAGACTTCGATGTATCCTGTTTAGGTTCATCTGCAATCAAAGCAAATAATTGTATTTCTTGAAATTTGGGCTTTTTAAAAGAACTTTATTTATGTATTGGCAAAATTTTTAATAAAAAATGAAAGTATTTCTTGAAATTGATTTTGTAATTTGTACTTTGCGATACCAGTAGTGGTGAGAAGATTGAAGACATGAAAGTGGTTAAAAGTGTTATGTAAAAAAATTGAGTTTTGAGAACGTTAAGATACTTCTCACCACTGGGTACCTACCAGACCGCTACCAATAAGTATTAGCAAATTGTCATTGCTGAACAAAATTATTACTTACCCGAAACAAACTTCTTAGGAACTGCAGTAATATTAAGTTTCTTCTTCGCAGCGGAAGGATCTCGAAAACTACTAGATTCAAAATGCTTCTCACAGATTAATTTATTTCGTAATAAATTAAGATCATCTAGTAGTACTAGCTTTGAATTACCACAATTCATCACCCAATTTTTGCATCTATTTAGACAATTAGTAGGAAACCGATATTTTCATTGTAACAAATAAACAGATAATCATTAAGCTTTGCATAGATGCTTCTTTAATGCGTTTATCATATCTTAAAATATAAGTACACCTAAAGTTGATATTGAAACAAATGTATTACGAGGAGTCTTCCGGATTATCGTTTATGAGTCACATTCCTTATCGGCTTAGTCAGAAATTCTACAATTGCATACTTTTAGCAACACCTTTAGTAAATGAGTAGGCTTGTTATAATATTGTTTAGATGCAAACAGTTGAGTACGTTAGATTGTAATATAAGAAAATTCAACATTCGTTCCAACATAAAAAGGGATAGCGTTTCTATGTTAAAAATTTTAATTTCAATGACCAAAATTTAGAAATTTACTTGCGTAAGCCTAATAGATTTTAAAACATTTTCAACGGATAAACGATGTTAATGTAATAAATATATGAGTATGGAATTTTCAAAAGTATTTAAAGAAATTGTTTTTTTTGGGAGAACGTTTTTCAACGATTTCTTTACGAAATTAATACTTTTAAATCTGCAGGTTTTTTTTCATAATAATAAACTTTATTCACATGTGTATGTATACAATCTTTGTACATATATGTGTTTGTCATGATGGTATAACCATTGTTATAACCTTACGTAAGAAAGATACAAATAAATATTATTACATTGAACAATTAACAGACAATAGAAAAAATATATATAACAAAGGACACACATTTAATTAGTACGTCGACAAAAATCAATAAATTCTTGTATATTGTAGAACGCATGTTTTGTTTGTTTGTCAACATTGACTCAATGCACCAATATTTCAATCAACGGCATGATGCATTGGCAACAGTCTTAGCATAAACTATCAGCAAAATTACAGTTTTCTATTTCACATTTATCGGCAATACTGTTCTGTAAATTCTACAATACAATTGACGTATTTTCTTAGCACAAAGCGATACTACCGACCTCTGATGTTTAGAACAAATTTCGGGGTCGCATAATCCCGTAAGGTTGACTATCTTTACCAATATTTCAATCAACGGTAACGGTCAGTATAAGTTTCGGTCCAGGACAAGTTCTATACAGCTTAATCTTCCAGGTGGTTGGCTTTTAATTATTCCTGAAACAGTGTTTAATTAAATTTCTCGGAGACGACGGTGGTTTAATGTTAACGAGGAGGATGCAAGTAGCCGCTGATAATAATTTTTATTTGGATACTTGAATCCGGTGAGTTTTATCGGTTGAATTTTTAGCGCGTGTCTTTAGTGAGGTGAACTTTGCAGGATTGATAAACACATTTGAATTACGCGGATCGGTTTGTTTAGCGGAGGATACGGTCTCTGTATGGCTACTACTACAGTTTGAGAAGTTGTGTAACCAGCGGATAATACGGAGGCAAAGTTCTTTCCGCTAGATAGAAACCTTACAAACGAAACTTGCGGTGAACGGTGCAGATATAGGATAGGGGATTGCTAAACGCCCTGCAGGATTCACACTCTACGTTACGGTCTTAGCAATGTAAAGACGGCTCTTCCGCTCAGCAGACGCCAAACGTAATCAGCACAGTCCTTTTATCTCACGGCCCTTTCGCTCAGTTGGCACTAAGCGTACTCGGCAAGGTGCAAGAGAATAGGAATGGTGTACAAGGCCCTTTCTGCTCAATTTACACCAAGCGTACTTGGCACAGTGCAATTGGGATCACAAGTCCTTCCGCGTGTGCTTTAGCTCCACACGTATTCGACACAGTGTTAGGTACACCAGGTTCAGCCCGCAGAACGTGCGCTCTGTTTAAAACCAGTGTCGGAGGTATAATACGTTTCGGTAACGGATTCTGATTACTAATAAATTTTATTTTAGCCCTGCACACTTCAACGAACAAACTGCTGAAACTAAACTAAGCAAATTATTCCCAAATTAGGAAGACGGCACAAAAATGAAAAAAATAAAAATTAACTCGGCAAACGGTAAAATAAAATCGGTAAAACTCTTAATAAAATCGTGGTCAGGTGGAATAGCGGTGTCGGCGATTTGAAATTACGGTTTATGCGGCAAAACACTGGTACGGCTCGGCGAACGGTGAATCTCGGAAAATCTGCAAGAACTGAGAGAGCTAAGCCAAGCGTCTTCTCGTATTTATACGCGTAGCTATCTCTCGGAATGCGTGACGTTGCGTACCTCAGCACGACCTATTGTTATCGCCTGCATGCTTTCGGTTGATAATGACATTGTTGCTTTGCTTATGGGATTTCCTGTGTACAAATTTATAATTTTCATGCAAAAATTGTACGAAAATTTGCAAATAATTAAATTATTTTTACGGATTCTTACACAATTACTAAACAATTTATTTTAGATAAAAAATTGCTCAATGTTCATCTTGATTTTTCTAATTTTAATTTTCTTAAAAACATTTTAGATTGATCTTTGCTTTGATGTACAGTTGGTTGCCTACCTTTTCTTTTCAGAATTGTTTGGTATTTAGTCGCTTGTGTTGGTATTAAAATCTTTTCCTCTAAAGTTCATTTCCATTTTGGTCTTGCACGTGTAGAGAATAAAAATTTTCTCAACATGAGCAAACCTAAAGTTAAAATTAAAATAATGTTCCATTCAATCGTAATGATTTTTGCCTTTCATTAATGTTACCAAATATTTAACTTAATTTAAATTTAATAGTTTTTAAGTTCTTTGGTAAGTAACAGCTGATTTTACTTTATTACTTCACTTAATCGTGTTACTTGTAGATATTTAACCATATTTGAAAATGATACCTTAGGCTATCGAAACCATGGTAATGTGTTTATTATAATTAAATCGAATAAGGAAAGTTTAATTTATTTATTTCTATAAAAAATAATTTTTAATTATTTAAACACTATATTATTGCAAATGATTGTTTTTATTATAAAAATAAAAATGAAAAATAAACAACTTAAAATAATGACGATAATATTCATAAGCTTTATAAAGATAATTCTGAAAAATAACAGAAAACGTAAAATAACGCCAATAAAGCTTTTTTAACATTTAAAATAAAATATTAAAAAATGTAACTCAGTTATTATACTCGTGTATCTCTATTATACAACGTCGCTGGTGTATGCTACGATAGCCAACAAACATTAATTAAACAGACCTTCAACGTTATTTCAGCAAATAAAATTAGCGAATTCTTTTTTCATGAGTATTTGAATTTCAGAATTTGCGCATTTTAGAGTAACATTGGTTTTAATTAATCCAGATGGAACGAATGCGCTTTTTAGACTCACAATTTAAAACACTAATTAATTTTTAAGCAAATTTTTTTAATGCAAACAAAATTTAACAATGAATTATTTTAAATTTTAATAAACCGAAACGGATGTACTTTTACATTTAACACGGTGATTGATTTTTTTTTTTCAATAAATGTTTCAGATATATTATTGTAATTATTTGTAATTTTCTTACAGTTAACTTCAATCACTTCTGAATGACTTCAACGTGTAGTTTATGATAATGAAACCCATTAAAACAGTAACTTTAAAAATCACAAAAGTTAAATGTTAAGTGTGTTTTTTTTTCTCTTTAACTATCTACATTTTTTCTTCTTCCTCCTTCTACGTGTTTTATATTTTATAGTTTCGGCCTCTTTCCATATTCACAAAGAATTTCATTATCTTTCTTATTCCCAATATGGCTGTGCTTCCTGCTTGTATTCGTATTTTTGCCAATTTTGTTTCTTTCTCTATTAAGTATTCTTGTGTTTCGTTCTCCAAACTTAGCCACTACTTCTAATATTTTTTTGTGTATCTTTCCTTTTGCTCTTTGTCATTCTTTCTGTCCTGTAAATCCCGTAAATCATTACAATTTTACTACCCTCACGAATAATCAAATATTTGATTTATTAGTATGGGCTTATCAGAATCTTATAAACAGTGGCACTGCAATCAGTTATTGTCAAAACCGGGTTATCATTCATTCTACAAAAATTAGCTTAATTTCCAAAAAACAAATTAAATTCGATTCATTTTAATTACGATCGTTCCGTATATTTTATCTAACCTATAGGTGTTTAGTTTTGTTGATTTATTTGTTGTAATAGAAAGAACTACACGTAAACAGTTTTTGTAAGAAAATTTTTTTATGATCCACTTACAATTGTTCATTCTAAACAGTCTATACTTACTTCTTTTTTTGTTTAAATTGCATATCAGATTATTGTCCTTATTACCGTACTTCATGGTGTATCCTAGTTATTTTATCTCCTCTCCTTCCTTCCTCAACTTTTTCTCTCTTTTTTCTTTTCTTGTGTAGATTACTATGACATCTGCATACACAAGTAGTTTTAAATTTTTATTTTTAATCGTTACTCCCTCTACTTAACTTTTCCACAATTCCGCTTTCTTTATATTTGGTTATATATGTTGCGTAGTTGTTTCTTGTTTCGTTGATTTAGATATTTATTTGCAATTTCATTTCAACTATTTATTCATTCAAAGCTATTTGCAACATTTACATCTTTAGTTTCGTATACAGGGTGTCCCAGAGATCATTCCCCAAGCTTGTATTTTCGTTATTTTTTTTGTTTTTATTATTTGTTATTTATTTTTCGTAAATGAGATCAAATTTTCTATAAGACAAGTAAATACAATTTTCAAATTCTGCACTTGTATAATGGAAGCGATTTTCAACTTTTTTTTTCAAATAGCATAATATACTTTTTTTAAATATTTTGGATAGTACCTTTTATTTTCTTTACAACCATATAAATGAATATAAGTCCTACATAAGAATTTCTGTTAGAAAAATATGATCAATAGTTGATAGGTAGGTTTGCCATGGAAATAACTGATTTTTGTCATTTTATGTAGGAGTCCATAAAAACAATGCGTACAGTTAGTTGTCAAACTAATTTTCTTAATTTTTTAGTGTTTCGTTTATCATAATATACATGGTGTCCGAGAAGATCACTCCCCATGCTTGTATTATTTCATTATTTTTTAATTTTTTATTATTTTTTTTTTAATTTTTGTAAATGAAATGGAATTCTTTATAAGATAAGTAAATACAATTTTCTATTATAACATAATCACATAAATAATAATAATCACATTAGTATCATGTCGTACATTTCGGAATTGGTATAATTCATATTTATTATGATAAACTGAACACTAAAAAATTAGGGAAATCAATTTGACAACTAACTTTACGCATTGTTTTTATAGCTCCTAGATAAAAAATGACAAAAATCAGTTATTCCATGGCAAACTCAGCTCAACTATTAATTGTATTTTCTAAAAAAATTTTATGTAAGACCCATATTTTTTTACATGGTTGTCAAGAGAATAAAAAATACTATCAAACTATTTAAAAAAAAATTTATATATATATATATATTATCAGAAAATCCTTCTACCTTTCGGTGTCGGATATAAAAAAAAAATTTAACAAAAAGGAACAGCAGATCCAGGCGGTAATCAGAAAAAGGCAAGAGAAGAGAAGGAAAAGGGAAATACTGTAAAAATAGGCTATAAAACTTAACGATAAATGGAATAAAATACGAAACAACAGAAGGAAGTGGAATTTAAGCAAAAAACTAATAAGAGGAAAACAAATGGGTGGGTAATTAAAAAATTTATTATGCTATTTGAAAAAAAGTTGAATATCGCCACCATTATACAAGTGCAGAATTTGAAAATTGTATTTACTTATCTTATAAAGAATTTAGTCTCATTTACGAAAATTTAAAAAATATTAAAAGCATAAAAAATAACGGAAATACAAGCGCGGGGAGTGATCTCTAAGACACCCGTATATTGAGTTACATATCTCGTACAATTACAACCACAGAGGTATACATACAGGCTGCAACTGCTGCTCGCACTTAAAAATAAACTCCCGTGAAACATTATGGTTTTAATAAAACTTGAACTAAATTAGCAAACGTACCAGAGCAATAGATATTCTAAGTGACATAGAAAGAAGAACAGCCAGTAATAATGAATATTTTGTAAATTTTTTTTGGGAATATATTTGTTTATATTAAGATAAAAACGATCAGTTTTTCAGCCATATTGCCCTAGCGGTTGTTTTGTTAAACTCAAAAACACTTACGATTAAGTAGCCCTAAAACAATGAATTAAGCATTTGTAAGTACAGTTGTCATTTAAGCGATTTAAATTGCATTTCAAAGAGCTTTAATTCAATCACAATGCCTCCAGTGCGAAGACGCCATAATTTTCGGCAATTAAGCGAGTTTGATAGGGGTAGAATTGTGGGATTGCGTGAGGCTGGTTTGTCTATGAGAGATATAGCCGCTAGAACGCAACGGAGTTTAAACACTGTGGCAGTTGTGTTCGGGCATGGAACCAAGAGGGCCGTACACGAAGAGCGAGAGGTACAGGACGTCGTCGAAGAACCACAGAACGCGAAGATCGCCGTCTTAGACTATTGGCTTTACGGGACCGCTTCTCTTCTACACGGGCGATTGCGGACCAGTGGTTTGAAGAACATGGAAGACCGATTGGGATGCGAACCGTTTATAGACGGATAAGAACCTTTGGGCTCTTTTCATACCGTCCCCTTTTTGTGCTACCACTGACTCCAGAGCATCGACGTTATCGTCTAGCGTGGTGTAGAGAACGGGCAAATTGGGACCAAGAATGGAATTCAATTGTCTTTAGTGATGAATCCAGATTCTGTTTGGGTATGCATGACGGTCGTGCAAGGGTGAGAAGACGGCGCGGTGAAAGACAAGATCCCCAATTTTCTGTGAATAGGCATGTGCACCACACAGTTGGAGTTATGGTATGGGGAGCTATTGCTATTGGAAGTAGGTCACCTTTGGTCTTCATTAGAGGTAACATGACCGCTGCGCGCTACATCCAGGAGGTCGTAGACCCCATATTGTACCTTATGTTCAGACCATCCCCAACAGCACATTCCAACAAGACAACGCACGACCTCATGTTGCTAGGGTTTCTTTTGGCTCATTTTGAGGCCAATCAAATTGCTTTGTTGCCTTGGCCACCAAGATCTCCCGATCTTTCGCCCATCGAGCACGTCTGGGATATTATGGGAAGAAGATTACTCAATTTACCTCACCCTGCACAAACTCTAGCGGCTTTGCAGCATCCGTTACAGATAGCATGGGATGAGATACCTCAAGAAGAAATCGATCACCTCATTAGAAGTATGCCCAGACGTGTTAATGAGTGCACAAGACATCGTGGTGGAGCAACACATTATTAAGTTTTTGAAGAAGTTAACAGTTTAATTTTTATCAAATTGTGATCGTTTACTAATCTAATTCGTATACACTAGTATACCAAAGTTGTTCAAATAAATTCATTATTACTGGGTGTTCTTCTTTCTATGTCACTTAGTGTATGTTAGGTAGGGATGTCAAGAAGAGGAAGTTCGACGATTTGGCGAGCAAAGTTGATGCGCTGTTATAGCACTATGTCTAAGCAAGAGGTGCATACGTCTGTTGCGCAACGTGTTATTATCAAATTTTTGCGCGAGAGGGCGTAAGACCGTCTGAAATTATGCGTCGACTATCTGCACAGTTCGGCACTGAAACACTTTCAAGGACCCAAATGTACGACTAGCACAAAAATTTTCAGACAGACAGACAGAAAGATAGTGAAAAACGAGACTCATGCACGCCGTTCCAGGACAAACATTAATGAGGCAAATATCCATGCAATTCGTGAGCTGATTAAAGGTGACCGCTATCTTGCAGTATTGGCAATTCCTGAACGCGTTGAAATTTCATATGGGAGTGCTCAATCAACCATTTCAGATAAGTTGGGTTACTGAAAAGTGTGTTCAAGATGGGTTCCTCGCCTTCTAAGGGAAGATCAGAAAGCAAACCTTCTTGCTGTATGTGAAAGACTGTTAGCAAAATATTGAGCAGAGGGGGATGAGATTTTGAGACATATTTTCACCTGTAATGAGGCATGGGTGCATCATTATACCCCGGAGTCTAAACGTGCAAGCATGGAGTGGCAAAAACCTGGGGAGACAACAACGCGAAAAGCCAAGACCCGTCTTTCTGCAGGGAAAATTCTTGCAATAGTTTTTGAGATTCGAAAGGCGTACTGCTGATCGATTTTCTGCACGAACGCCGTACAATTAATGCTGAGTATTACTGCTAACTACTCCAACAAGTGAAACTTGCCTATCGGCAAAAAAGGCGAGATTCTGTTGCTTGACAACGCTTGGCCACCAGTTGCATTGACTCAAGGAAAATTGAACAAAATGCATTCGAAACCCTTGAACACCCGCCTTACAATCCTGATTTTACGTTAAGTGACTACCACATGTTTGGGCCACTTAAAGAAGAACTGGGAGGTCACACTTTGAGGACAACGAAGGTGTAGAAACGTTTGTGCACATTTGGTTATCAACACGACCAGTTTCATTCTTTGAGACAGGGATTAAAAACTTCCGATTCGGTGGGAAAAATATGTAAATAAGAGAGGGCACTATGTAGAAAAATAATATGTATTAAAATTTGTATTGATTGTACCAATAAAATTTTTAAAGCAAAAGTCCGATTCATATTTGATTCACCCTCGTATATTTTTTGTACTGTTTTTGAAACTACTCACTTATCTTGATGCTCATATTGCATTTAGGTTAATGGGCGCAGATGATTTTTTATTGTTGTTCAGAAGAAATTAAAACTGTACTGCTTTTTTAACTCAACAAACATTTCGTAAATACTAAGTGAGTACATGTTCACCCACCAACAGCTGGCTTTATTCACGCTCCCGCCAAAGATTGAAAACGCTTTTCAATCGCGTTACAAAGATGGCGCTAGCCGTCTTAAAAATAAGCAAAAAGATGCATTCGAACTGTAAGTAATATAAACATGTATGGTTGAATTCGTTTTTCAAAGAGCTGCAAAAAATGTATTATTATTATACAGGTTGATCATTAAAAAAAGTTAAAATCACGTGACCGGAGATAAAAGAAAAATCAGAAGTGTTTTTATAGTAGATGCTTGTTTATGAACAGTTTTTGAACTATTGAACTGTCAAAACGTCGTGGGACACCCTTATAAAAAAATTTAAGATGGCAATTACGCTTCCTAGTAGCCATTTCAAACTCTATAATAATTTCTAGCATTTTTCATTGACTGATTTACTTAATTTTTTTTTTCAAATTTTTATGATCATCCGTTTACCAAATACCGTACCTCGTTGTCCTTAATGGGACACCCGGTATATCCAACAATAATAAAACTAAAAATGTTATTTTTTTATTAATATGACAGTTTAATTCCTAATGAGCATCGGAAGTACAAATTCAGGAAAATAAATAAAAACACAACAAATGACATTTACAAATTAGTTGTTTTTGGTATTTTACACCATTCATGATTTATATTCTGTATTTATCCTGATGATTTAAGTAGTTGTATGTTAGTAGATCACACAAAAAGGATTAAACATTCAACAATAGTACAAGAAACGTTATCCAAAATTTTTACTTAAAAAGGTTGTGATACAAAAACTAAATCATCATATATTATTACACTCTCGTCATAAATTACTTTAATCGATACGGCCTATGATTATGTTTACGAGTTAACATTAAACCATAAAAGTTCCTTCAATTTAATGCAACCACATTCCACTATAATTTATCCCCCAATAATAAACGAAAGGCGTCTCAACGATTTGATAGTGATAAACGCTGCACCAATGTCGTAAAATAATAGTTAACTGCAACGCTTGCTGCAATAAATAGGGAATTGTCCGCATTGCATCAATAAACACAAACACGATTTCTTTAATTTCTAAAACTTTGTTGTGTATTCCTTGTTATTTGTTTTACTGCAACATTTGAACAACGTACTTGATTTATTTTTAATATCAATTTTGGAAATATCCTTTAATTAATGTATGATAAATTTTGAATAATTAATAATTATTATTAATATATTATGTACTAAACGAAAGTTACTAAATGTTGTTAAAAAGTAGTTTAATAATTACTTTAATTAATTAGGAGCTCTTATAATGTATTAAATTATACACGCGATATCGATTCCATAACTTCATAAAACACTTAATATAAAAAATCCCACATTTGAAGCAACTTTTCCTCCAAATAAAATATTCATTTTTTTCTATAAATGTTGGTGAATTACTGCAAAAACATCTCATTTTTAATTTAAGGTAATTTTTTTTAAGTTCTTTACGTTTGGAATAGTGTATAGGTATAAGTTCTTTCTACAGAAACGTAGATGTCAAATAAACACCGTCAATGTTATTTGTTGAGTGCTGTAGTGTTGGTACGCAACACTTTTCTTAACGCCGCCGGAGTAAAAGTGAAAACTAAAAACTCCGGTGAAGAAAAAATTGAACTTTGCAACCAAAATGTCATATTTACTGATGTTTGAGAATAAAAATTATTTGTTGGTTAGCAACTTAGTTTTACGTCTGCGGTCGTAAAAGTACTTTTAGTTTTGCTGCTAATAGCAACCGACTGTGTACACAAATTAGCAACTTTAGCGTCAAAAAATAGTAAGTAAAAGTATAAGTTGGCTGACCTATATGTTTATTTCAATTATTGTATTGTGGTGTCAGTGTAATATGCACTGTGCAAAACAATCAGTATAAACCTGTTCAATTGTTATTCAAAATTGGCGCAGTTGTTTTAAAATGTAAATATCAAAGACAATGTCTTACATTTTTAAACGTGTTATGTCCTTTGTAACATTTTTTTTCTAGATTTGTCTAATACTATTAGTTTATGTTTTGGTGCCACAATTCTGCCAGTTTTTAAATTTTTTTTGTGTCATAATTAATTTTTTGTTTTGTTTAATAACGATCACAAAAAAATTATTATGCCAGCGCAAGTTATTCATTTTCCAAGAACGCAATGTTTACTTGCTAGAGTGAAATTGTGGCGCATTAAAAAAGGTGTTCCTAAAAACGTCAAAATCATTGCTTTTAATTTTCACAAATAGACTGGATTTTATTGTAAGAAGTTTGTCAAAAAGAGATTTTCTATTAACATATTGAATTCTGTCCACACGGTCCAAGTGAATATCTTATAAAATAACAACTCTGAACGTAGCCAAATAATCGGATTATTTATAATATTTATGATGTGCACCCATAGTTCTTCGTGAATTTTTTTGTGAATTATTTACAGATTTTAAATCAGAATTCTGAAACAATTTAATGTCGTAATTTTCTAAAATTCGTAAAACGAGTAAAAAATACTCAAAATCAAATGCAATTGTAGAAAGACAGAAAATCCAAATTATCAATATAACAAATATGTATGCATTTTAGAAATTTTTTTACAATGACAACTAATACAGGGTGGCAAAATAAGCAAAAAGACCTTAGGAACTATTTTAAAAAAACATATTTTTTTCGAAATCGTCACTAATGTACAAAAAAATCGGCAGTAAAGTAAATAAAATCGGCACTAAAGTAATTCATTATACGACGATTTTTAAGTTCATTCTCGCCGGTAGAAATGTGTAAAATGTATGTAAATTTTAGAATGGCGCATGCGTGGTGGAAACATTTGGAGTAAAAAAAACAGCTGATTACATTTGCTACCTTTTTTTTCAGAAAAAATATAATATGTACCACGGCACCAAAATTATTTTTATGACTCACGTGTTTTATTTGCCTCGGCTATCGCCTCTGCAACTAAAACACATTTGCCATAAAAATCCAACTTTAGTGCCTTGATACATAAATGACTATTAATAAAAGTGATCAAGAAAAATTGTTGGAAATTATTTTCAAGTTTCTAAAACAGACACAATAAGGGGCAACTACAGGGCAAAAGAAAATTAGGTAGTCTCTAGAATATCCACAATAAAGTACAATTTTGATAATTGTCATTTAAAAGTCCATCTAATTTTGTGTCTTGTATACGAAGCATTTTTTGTATCTACATTGGACGAGTGAGGAAGGACCTAACTACAAATATTTATATGTGTATAACGATTTACATTTAATTGGTTTTATCATATGTAGATACTTTTATATTAGAATAATATATACAAATTCTGAGAAAGACAATTTAGTTACAATATTGAAACTAGTAAATTACTAAGATTTTAATAAAGTGTTAGCGATGACTTAAAGTTTATTTTCAATTAATTTTAAATCAGATAATTAACACTAACAAATGGCACTTTTCTTATCGTTACGTCTTGCAGTTACTATATTCCCAAATCAAAACAAAAATGTATACACTAAGATTTAAAATTTGCCTCTTTCTTTGTTTCTTTATTCCTTTGTTTTTTGTTTCTCTGTTTCTCCATAGACTCGGTCAATATAGGTGCTAGACCAAAGTCGAGTATATAGTTGGACTTAGAATAGAGCATAGGGAGCGAATGGAGGGGTCTGGGGGCGGAAGTACACCAGGGGGGGGGCATTTATTTTAATAGTCTGGTCCCGTCCGATAGGACGGGGGTTTCATCTAGTCTATACACTAATATTCAAAATTTGTGTGTTTCTTTGTTTTTTTTGTTGCTCTATAGACTCGGCCAATATAGGACCTAGGCCAAAGCCAAGTATATGGTTGTACTTAGAATGGGCATAAGAGGCAAATGGAGGTGTCTGGGAGGCAAAGGTTTACCAGAGGGGGCTTTTTTTAAATCTTGATTCCGTCCGATAAGACGGGGGTTTTATCTTGTCTAGTCTATTCAATTTTGTGGTTAAGGTATTTCAGATAATAGTATATTATACACCAAGGTTGTGAAGTCAGTCATTATTGCCTTAGCACCAGTTTATTTCGCGAGGGGCTACACTCGCGAAATAAGGTGCGTAGGCAATAATGGACTTCACAACCATGGTGTATATACTATTTTTTCCACTACTAGCCAAATTTAAGCGAAAAATAAAAAATAAACATTTTTCTTGTAAAAAATCAAGTAGCACAGGAATGCAAATAAATCAAAAGCATTAAAAGCTACATACGTTGATAAACCAACTGCAACTGATTCACTAAACACTTGTGTGGTATATTTCACCTTCATTTTCTGAAAATTATTCGGAGTAATATGTAAATTAGTTGATTTAGGAGCCAATCGCAGCGGTTTAGATTTGTCCGACATGTAGAAATTTTTAATGTCTTTCCAAGATGCTTTATTGTTATTAAAGATTATATCGTATTTAATCAAGTTATTTTGCACCGACTTCAATAAATAGGAGACATCGAAGAAATAATAGATTTTCTTATCGTTTACGAGAAGGTATGGTTTTTCCGGTGATACATCTATTCTTTTAATTAGGTTTCGAAAATTTTACTACTGCCCTACCATGGCACCGCATTGTAGTTGTAGCTTTTCTATGCAGTTTAATACTATCGACTTCAGTTTGTCACCATTGCATATCGTATTTGTAAAGATGTAGCACAAGGGTTGTTTAACTCTGTATATCTCCTACTTCTTAGTGGTTTCTTTTAAGTCCACTTGGGCTGTCACAATTTCTGCTCTGCTTTCGGAAGTAATCGTTGGGAGATGTTAACTTCAATTGAAATGCTTTCTTTCACATTGCAATTTAAGAACGTTCCTCCGTAATTTTCTTTACTTAAGAGTATTTGAGCTGCAAGCTTGACTAGTTTTGGTATAGCTAGAGATGTTAACGGGCATTTATTGCTTCGCCAATATACCTTGCATCATTTTAATATTAGGTTTCAGAAATTGATACTTGTAATTCATTTGGGAATGGCAAGTGTTCGCCACATACTCGTTAAGCTTTTAGAGTCGACATTTTTATGCAACAGATCGGACCTTCCAGATTCTGTTAACCATTCAAAACACCTACAACAAAATGTTTGTAATTTACTTAAAATTTTTTATGTAACTTAACTCGCCTGGTTTAATCTCCTTTGGGAAACCTAAAAGAACTGATTCTACTATCATATTTAATAAATAAATAAATTCAGGTTATGTATTTGCGGTTATGGGATGAGGGCGCGAATTTTAAACTAATGGTATTTTTTATTCAAATAATTTTATCGTGTTAGGTAATTTTAAGCAGCAAATACGTTAAAGATAATCACCTGGATATACAAAATTATGTTTGACTCGTTTTTGTTAAACAACTATTCTTAGTTTTGGTTATTATTCTTATTAATTGGAAGCGCTGCTTACAATTTAAGATTATCCTTCATAAAATAACCAGATTGTTCAAGGCGTATCCTCAAAGTAAATAAGTAAGGTATATTAGAGATGTTTATTAATATATGAACTAATGTTTCCCACAAAACATGGAGTTTGCGGCCCATTGACGATTTGGTCAAAGACAGGAAAGGTTTGCAAACGTTTCCAGCGTTGCTAAAATGCTTATGAATGACTACTAAACAAAGAGGCTTTGCAGTTGCTTTGACGTGTTTTACCTAATAGAGTCGTGGGAAGATTATCAAAATCCATCAAAGCACAAAATTTAACACAACAATGTCCCTCCCAGAAGCAAAACCACACGATACTGCGGGAATTTCACATTTACTTGGTATTACTGAAAATCTTATTCGATAATTTGATTGGTTATTTATTATTACGACTCACTAAGAAATCATAGCTGACAGAAGAACCCCAATAAAGAAGAAATCTTGGTGAAATTTCATAATTGTTCAATTAATTTACATCATTGTACTATATTGTTTCAAATCGTTGTTTGTATTAAAATAATTATCTACAATATATTTGAGTATTAACTTGACGATCCTGCTTTCACATCTGTCAGCGGAACAGTTTTTTGTTATTAACTTTTGTACGTATATATGAAGTGGTAACTTCAGTGTACTTAGAGCTGCGGTTCATTGCTGACAGACACCACCGAACTTATTCAGAACTTCATCAGTCAACAAAGTCAGAAAAAAAATTTTGCATTATTTTTGAAAAGCAGTTTCATTTCAAGTTTAAATAAATTTTTTGTTCTGGAAGTCGTAAGAGGTAATCATTGCTGGAAACTCAATCTAGATTTTTCGACACGAATTGTATGTATTTTTTGTGAGCGTGTACAATCCATCATAATTTTCACTATGCGCGACAAGGAAACGAAGAATCGATAATAGTATAGTATGCAATAAGCATGTAATGGTTCCGGCGAATTTCCTAATACACATTGCTCGTGTCTTAATAGTCATTACATGCGAATTGCATACACTATTTTTTCTATGACCCCATAATGTTAAATAGGAAAGCTAATTTTATAATTGAGCACTACTACTATAGTTACGAATAGTCAAATTTGCTAAATTTATGTTTGACCTTTGCCACAGCACCAGTGAATAACTCTAATAAACAACGCTGTATTTCTATTGGTTCTGAATTTGTATCCTTCTCATGGAACATTTGATAATCACGTAATGTTGCAATTCTATTGGTTCTAAATTATTATCCTAATAAAAATTTGTATCGTAGGTAATGAATTTCATTAGACAGATTGTAAAACTCTAATAAATTTATAAATCAATAAAATGAGAGTTAACATTTTTTATATTTATATAATCTTTTTAAATTTGACTTAAAGGTATTTTTCTTCAAGCGTGCTAAAATATGAATTTTACTATACCGCATTGAATATATAGAACGACTACATTATTTTACGGCGTACAATAATATTATTATTTTACGCTCAATTAGTAACTTAGTTTGCCGGTAGAGGTATTAGCACTTTTAAGCAGAAACGCCATTTAAAATTTAAACTTTTAAAAATGTCGCAAATTGAAGGAACTCCACCTAAAATAAAACAAATCGCCGATGCCTTAGTTGAAAATTTGATCCCCAACAAATCGCGCAAAATATATGATTTTGCTTACAATAAATTTTTGAAATGGGCGCAAGAAAATAATATAATCAATTACACAGAAAATGTTATGTTAGCGTATTTTTCCCATTTGGCGGAAACTATGAAAAGTTCGTCATTATGGGCACAATATTCCATGCTAAAGTGCCAATTAAATATTAAACATGACATAAACTTAAAAAATTACGCAAAATTAATTTCCTTCTTGAAGCGCCAAGCTGATGGGTATCAACCAAAAAGCAAAAGTTTTCTCAAAAGAACATTTTAATAACTTTTTACAAAATGCGCCAAACAATGAATATTTGGCCATGAAGGTAATTTCAAATATAACTTTTTCAATCGCTAAAGTAGATACTATTTTCTTAGATCGTATTAATATTCGGAGTTAGTGGGGCATGTCGTTGCGACGAACTAGTCAATTTAAGAATACAGGATATCGAAGACCTGGAACGTATAATACTAGTAAAAATTCCTAATACTAAAACGAATAAGTCACGGACATTTACCATAGTTGGAGATTTTTATTTAAATTTATGTAGACAATATATGACACTTCGACCTAATGACATCAACATAACAAGATTCTTTTTAAAATACCAAAATGGTAGATGCCACCGTGTCGTTATGGGGATACATAAAATTTCAGGTATACCAAAACAAGTGGCAACTTTTTTAAAACTACCTAATCCAGAGGAATACACTGGTCATACACTGCGACGAACCTCAGCTACATTGTTAGTTGACAATGGTGGAGACATTACCACAAAAAGACACGGTGGATGGAAATCTAACAATGTAGCTGAGGGATACATCGAAAACTCCTTTCAAACAAACGTGAAATTGCCAATAGAATATTAGGGTGCGATGAAGGTAACACATCTACCGTAACATCAGGTGATCTTAACAGGCCTAGTACTTCCACCGCAACATCGAGCATATCCCAGTCAAGTGAATATGAAATCCATCACGACTATAATGACGTCAATGTCAGTTCTAAAACAGCAAGTAGTGGATTAAATATTATTAACTCGACATTACAAAATTGTACCTTTAATATTACTATAAATAAGAAATAGGTATTTTTTCCACTATATAGTTACTACAAAAGAATGTTTGTTTTAAGTTTTCATCTGAAATAAGAGTTAATTATTATTATTGTTGTATTGTTAAATAATTATAGCTTTCTTTCTTTCTCTACCAATTAATACAAAAATTTTTCTTTTACAAACCGTGTTAATACACACAACAAAAATAATGTTGTTTGACAGTCATGTTTGACAGTTGTAAAGTTGAGTTAACGCCTATTCATTCTAAAACCACCTCAATTACTTCAAGAATTTGGTTTTTTTACGCTTGAAGAAAAAATAGTATATGCTACACGGAGTCGAACTGCGCTTCGGCCGCAATACCTTCGCTCAACAAAAAAGAATGCGTTCTACTCCTAGTAGCATAATATACTATTAATGAGACTAAAAATAAATTAAAATTGATATCATTACAAAAAATATTACTTTGTCTTATCATTCTTATCATAGGAGAATAATAGCAGTAAGTAGTTGCAGTGAAATTTAACCGAAGAATATAATTTGATCTCGTTATAGGTTGATTTGTAACATCCACATAGAAATTCAAACATTCTGATAAACTTAGACAGCTAATGCATCCATGTAAATGTATATATAAGAAAAATCATGTTTATTTCAAGCCTCCGTTTAGACAAGCTATGTAATTTTATTAAAGAGAGTATTTTGTGTTCCCTTGCAATATTCATTTTAAATGCAATTAGTATAGTAAAGCGTTTCTAAACTTTCTCTAACAAATTTATCGTATTACTGTAATGTGGACACCATAAAACACACGCATAATCAAGTTTTGTTCTAATTAATGATGTGTAAAGAATGTTAAATGTACTAATATTAAAATCTGATCCAATTCTTTTAATAAACCTTAGTAACTTTAATGCTTCACTTATGTTTTCTTGAATTTGTTTATTAAAACTATAGTGTAATTCAAACGTAACACCTAAATCTTTTATTTTATTTACTGTTTTTAGAATAAAACCATCAATATTGTAATGATTTGAAAGTTAATAAAATTTTGTTTCTTAGATGTAGTCATGTGCATACATTTTTCAACATTTAATTGTAATTTATTTCTTTTACACCAATCAGATAATCTATTTAAACAATTTTGTAATTCGAAAAGATCGTTAATGTTATTTACAGCTTTGAAAATTTTTAAATCATCAGCAAATAATAAAAAACTGGATGTAATCAAAACTGATTTAATGTCATTAATAAAAAGGGAGAATAAAAAAGGACCACAGTGAGATCCTTGAGACACCCCCAGAATATAAATAAACTTTTTTAGAAATTATTTGCCCTATTCTAACAAATTGTATCCTATTTGATAAGTAACTATCTAACCAGATGCTTATTCTTTTGCACTTTTGTATTAACAATGGTTACCTTTTGAAAAGTCTGCATAGATACAATCAATTTTTTTATATAAAAATAATTATTAAAAACAAGCAAATTTGTTAATGCGGATTTTTCTTCGATGAACACATGCTGTTAGTCAATTATTATTTTGCTACAAAATACAGATAAGTGTGACTTCACTATTTTATTTAATAATTTTGGAATCGATGACTGTATACTTACTCTTCTATAATAACAAATATTATTTCTACTGCCACGATTGGTTGTATACAAGCTGTCCGTTTTTCGAGTGCCACTATAGGGATGTTGCTTATCTTAAGAGATACGAAGTCGGTTAAACTAGGGCAAATGTTGAATTACAATCTAAAAAGAAATTTTAAATATCTTTCATAATTTTAAAAATATCGAAAGAAAACGAAAATTTCTGATCTTTGTTTTTAATTTTTTGCCGATAAACTAATCAGATTAGACATTTCTAACCAAGACATTATTGAAACACTTTTTTATGAAGAATTCGAATATGACCTCATTTTTTTAATTATTTTCAACATGGCGGAGAAACACTTGTCAACTTCATTTTTTTTAAGCGCCATTTTGGGTTAGTATCCAGTATCACATTTTTGCCAAAAATCCAATTTTTCATTTTTTGCGAGCAGTGCTATGGAAAAAAATAACGTTCTTTTGTTGTCAACAAAATTTTGACAGTTTGATAATATTTTATATCTTAATATTTAAGCTTGTGATAGTTTTATTGCGAAAATGTCCTTTTTAAGTGAAGAACAAACAGATATGCTACATATTTATTACACTTAACATCGAAATGCCCACATAACTGCAACGACGTATTTGCAGCGTTATCCAGAGCGACAACAACCCAGTTTGAAATATTTTTCTTTGGTGCAGAAAAACTTGGGCCAATATGAGTCATTTATAAAACCTAGACAAGAATATAGCGATAGGCCTAATGAACATGAGCAAGAAATTTTGCAGGCGATAAAACTTTTGCATGTCTACACATACCAAAACTGTTTATTATTTAATTCTTAACTAGGTGCAAGATAATCCATCTGTCTCCTCAAGAGAAATTGCAACCCAGATAAATTAGCTGTCACATCAGGTTGCTTGGAGAACCTTAAAAAAACACAAATATCGGCCTTGGGCAATTCATATTTCACAAATGCTTCATCCCGGAGATCGTAAACGACGGATAGTTTTTTGTATATTTATAAGTAATCAAATTCAGGACAACTCAATCTCTCTTAACAATGTGATATGGTCTTATGAGTGTTAGTTTACCAATCCAGGAATGTTTAATCGCCACAATGAACATGAATACTCGTCAATTGAAATCCCCATCAATTTCAAGAACGGCGACCACAAATACGTTTTGGCCTTAACGTTTGGGTCGGTTTATTGAGCGATAGAATAATAGGTCCTTACATCTACAAAAATAATTTAAATGCTGATAGATACCTAAATATCCTGAGGACATTTCTCACATATTTTATGGATAACAATGTTTCTCTTTATCGTTTGAACGATATCTGGTTTCAACAAGATGGCGCACCGCCCCATAATGCTAGACGGGTTAGGGAATGCTTGTCAAAAATGTTCCCCAACCACGTCGTTGCTAATAATGGTGATGCACGCTAGCCGGCGCGGTCGCCTGACTTATCTCCATTGGATTATTTTTTGTGGGGGACAATAAAAAATAAAATGTATAGAACATTGCCAGCCGATCTTGATAAACTTCGTCAAAGAGATGAGTTAAGAGCTGTAGTAAATCTAAGGAAGAGAGTGGCATTGTGCTTAGAATTATGAGGTGGCCAATTTGGACACATGTTGTGATGTTACATTATTTAATTTTTAGGTACATATTTCTTTTTTATTTGTTCTGACTTGAATTACAATTTTCTTGCAAAACGATTGTTGTTGCGTGTTAATCAGTTGAAAATTAAACACAACTAGTTCAATTACAAACAGACGGATCAAAATGTCACAATTTTATTGAAAACAAAAGAATGTTGTTTTATCGCATAGCATTGCTTGCAAAAAATGAAAAATTGGATTTTTGGCAAAAATGTGATACTGGACTACTAAGTGTGATATATCGTTGTAAAGAGACAAAAAACATCATCTAAAAATATTAAAATTCAAACTGGCGTTTATAAAAAAAAATAAAGTTGACAAGGGTTTCTCTGCCATGTGGAAAATAATTAAAAAAGTGATGTCATATTTAAATTTCCCATGAAAAAGTGTCTAAATAATGTCTTGGTTAGAAATGTCTAATCTGATTATTTATCCGCAAAAAATATAAAACAAAAATCAGAAATTTTCGTTTTTTTCGATATTTTCAAAATTATTAGGATATTTTAAATTTCCTTTCAGATTTTAATTTAGCATAAAAAATTTGCCCTACTTTAATCGACTTTGTATCTCTTAAGATAAGTAAGATTCCCATAGTAACCTGTAAAGCTCAATTTCCATAAATACGGAAATATTCATTTGGAAAAAGATTTTTTAAATAATATGTAGAGGAACAGAAATACTATAAATACATTGTTCTAAAAAACGAATTTGGAATACCATACGGACCAATAGAATTATTTCTTTTTTAATTTTATTAAAAACAGCTTGTAAAAAAACATCAAACTGAAAGTTTCAATCAAGTAAAGTGTTCATTTCAATGATGCAATATCATTGCCCATAACATTAGGTTGTACATTACAATATGTACTTTGAAAATGCTAACTATTTTGCATAAATCATTACTGGGCAAATCATTAAAGATCATATGGGATGGCAATTCACTTGATTTTTGACTACCACTAACAAATCTCCAAAATGAATTAAGATTTTTTTTTAATATTCGATTCTATATTACTGACATAATTGTTGTATAGTTGAGTATTTAAACACTTACATTGTTTATGTAGATACTTAAATAAATTGTAATCCAACATACTTCCAGTTTGTTTGAATTTCTTATGAATTTCTTTCTTTAATTTCAGTAGTGATATCAATTTTCATCATACCATTTTAGATACGAAGAAGTAGTAATGATTTTTATACTGAGCACAAACTTTTCAATAATTTTATCTAAGACATTATAGAAAACATTTATAGCAGAATTTATATCACAGTTTTTTAAACGTTCTCTCCTATTTATCCTAGAAATGGTGTCATTGATAGCAATATCATTCGCCTTATTAAAGTTCTTCACCTATTCAGTATATTTAATATTATTAGTAACTATAGATAGATTTATTGTAGCATTGTAATCTAAATGATACATAGGAGATAAACACATATTATAAATTGCTTCACATATAACATTTTCAATATTTAAAACATTAGATCCAAAAAAGCATTTCCCTTATTAGGAATAAAATTAAGTTGTTTGAAATTGAAGTATCGAAAACTGTCAGCTATAATATTGGATGAACAATTAAGTGAACTTGATTACACTACAAGAATAGAAAATAGTATATTACAAACCTAGGTAGTGAAGTAAGTCATTACATAATCAGCGAGAGGGCAATAATGACCTTCACTACCGTAGTTTATATACTATTTTTTCACTACTAGCTACTAAACTTAATTGAAAGTATTTTAATTTTGTAAAACTATGAAAAATATGTTAGTCTTGATTTGAATAGAAATCACTATTCATTTGTTTATATCAGACATTTTGAAAAAGTGTAATTTCAAATTTGCAATTACTATTTTCATTTACGAATATTTTTATCATGTCTAGTGATGAAAGTGAAGGGTGTACTCCTCCAGAATTGCATGAAGCTGCAAAACAAGTATACAATAAATTGCTTCCAGAAAAATCAAAACATTTATATTTAAAAGTATACAAGGATTTCAAGGATTGGTGTCACACAAAAAATGTTACTACAGTAACAGAAAACGTGCTGTTGGTATATTTTCAGGAGCACGCAAATGTAAAAAGGCATCTACTTTATGGTCAACATTTTCAATGTTAAAATCTACCCTTGCAATTCGAGAGAATATTGATTGCGAAAAGTATCCAAACTTATATCTTTTTAAAAGGCAAAACAGATCATACAAAGCAAAAAAGGCACCTGTTTTTCCAGAGAACAAATTATAAAATTCTTGACTGAAGCACCTGATGACTTTTTTCTTTCTACAAAGGTAAATGTAGTAAATTTTTGTTAAGAATTTACAGAATAATCTAGTTTTCTATAGGCAATTCTGGTCGTTGGAATAGCAGGGGCTTGTAGAACAGATGAACTTGTGAAAATGATGTTCAGAGATGTTGATGTACGAGGAAATGATCTTGTCGTAGTAACCATTCCAAATAGTAAAAATGACACTAGCCGGAACTTTGTCATAACTGATCCACTGTGGCTTAAAGTAGTGTTAAAATATGCAGGCACTCGACCAACTTCAGATATGCAAAGATTTTTATAAGATTTCATGGTGGTAAACCAACCAAGCAAAATATAGGTCATAATACTATCAGTAATGTGCCAAAAGTAGTTGCCAAATATCTAAAATTAGAAGATGCAGATTGTTATTCTGGTCATTCCTTAAGACGTACCTCTGCGACCATGTTAGTAGAAAGCGGTGGCGATATCTTATCGTTAAAACGCCTAGGAGGCTGGAAAAGCTCTACGGTAGCAGAGGGATATGTTGAACAATCTCTTACTGACAAGAAACGGATTGCGTCAATGCTACAAGGAACTTCGTTTCAAATCCTATTCAGTCTTCTTCGTACATTAGTGCCACTACGTCTAATTCTGCATCAACATCAACAGCAGTTGAAAGTGTCGTTGAAAGTGCAACACTGCACCTTCCAATGCAAAATGTAGCTAATACTTCTTTGATCACTAGTTCTTCGGGAATTAATGTGACCTATAATAATTGTTCGATAAACTATTATTATAAATAGATAGTATTATAAAAATTGTTTAATTGTTTAAATTTTTGTGTAGCTTGAAGTTGTGAGGTTATGTTTATCAACTAACTGAGAACGCAGAGTCGGCTTTGGACTACCAAATTTGTTTTTTTATTGACCTAGGTTAATAAAAATTTTTTTATTGACTCGTAGCTTTAAAAGTTCAACTTCACAACCTGCATTAAATTAATATGACTGTGTTTGATAGCTAGTAGTGAAAAAAAAATATTATGCCATTTAAAATATGCATATATGTATTACGTTTAATCCAGTTAGTCTACATAACAACTTGTTCTGGTAGAATATTTAAAAGTTTCTACAAAGCTTAACACTGCTGTTAAAATTAGATGCTTTTTACATCGCTACATATTTATATTATTTTTTTCAATATTTTTAACATCAAAATCACAGTTAAATTTGTTAGCACTGTCACAGATGTGTTTATCCACCGTTATTGAAAGTGTTAGTGTGTATCACGCATTCATTTCGTCAGCTACAATTACTGGTAAAGTTCTAATTAAATTTAACATTTGAATTTAAGTAAACATTTATTATGCCGATTATAAGTAAATACTCCGTTTGCAATGAAAATTTAAATGCTGATAAAGGAATTTGTTGTGATAAATGCAAGTTACCATTACATTCAACTTGTTCGGGATTATCTAGAAACGAAGCGCAATGTTTGCTTGTGAAGGACAGACGTGTTTCATACATTTGTGATAAATGTACTTCTAAAAATGAAGTTTCTGATTTAAAAAAATAATTCTTGACTTAAAACTCAAATTGAACAACTACAAAATCAAGCTATAAAGATAATGATGAATCTTGTCCTAATTCAATCGTTTGCGAAGTTTTGGAATGACAAAGACGTGCAAATAATGTAATTATATACAACGTACAGGAAAGCGATTCACAATCTGTTGATAAACGCATATCTGATGATAAAACTAAAGTAACTACCATAATAAAGGAAATCGCTTCAGTTGATTTAGAAAATATACGTATTGTCGACTTGGTAAACAATACAATAATGAACGACCGAGACCTCTAAAAGTTACCTTACAATCGCCAGCTGACGCACTTCTAATTTTAAAAAACAAACATAAAATTAAAAGCCTGAACAACATTAACATCAAAAATGACCAAACTCCAATGCAATTAAAACATTTATCGAACTTGCGTGCAAATTTGAAACAACGCCAAGAAAACGGCGAACAAAATCTCACAATTAAGTATATTAATGGTCTACCTCGAATTATTTCTTCAAAAAACTGAAATGTAATAACAATTCAAATTCTAAACAATTTCTTATTTATTATCAGAATGTCAGAGGTCTACGAACAAAACTTACTAAACTTCAAACTGCTAATTTATCTAATGATTTTCATGTAATAATGCTTACTGAAACGTGGCTTGTTCCTGAAATATTTGATTCCGAATTAGGATTACATAACATGAGTGTACATAAGAAAGATAGACCGTGTGATATCGCTAAAAGAGGTGGCGGTGTTCTAATTGCCGTCAATAATAAGTATTTTTCTAAAATAATTCCCACATCTTTCAATGAAGTTGAGCAATTATTTGTTCTATGCAACATTGGTTATAAAAATATTATTTTTGGTTGCTTCTACTCTCCGCCAAACAGCAGTACAGACTATTACGACAAATTAAGTAGTACGATTGACCATATCATGAAAACATATTTAAATGCCGACCTCTTATTAATGGGTGACTAGAATTGGCCACACTTAGTTTGGAATACTTCTGAAGACAACATCCTCTCAGTGAATGACAAAAACTTAATCTCTGTTGAAAAGTTTTGTGAAAATTTATATCTGTATAATATGTTTCAATTTAATTCTATTAAGAACTGTGATGATAGAATGCTAGACTTAGTTTTTAGTACTAACACCACTACCTTTGTGGAGCGTAGTTTGGAAGCATTAGTTTTGGAAGATAAATATCATCCACCGTTAACTATATCATTTGAATTTTTATTTACATCTTCATTTTTAAATTTTGATCATTATTATTATGACTTTCGTAACGGCAATTACTTAGATCTTAATTTCTACTTGTCCACTATAAACTGGGAATTTCTTCTACCGTTAAGCATTAATGATGCTGTAAACTCTTTTATAATATCTTAAATTTAGGTTCTAGCTATTACATACCCATAAAACGTACATCAAATTATAATAAAAGTTTCCTCCCTGGTACTCTAGTGTTCTGCGAAATCTAATTAAAACTAAACATATCTACCATAAGTTATACAAATCTACAAATTGTCTCACTTATTATAATGAATTCTCAAAATTACGAAGTCAATGCAAAACCCTTTCTAATCAGTGCTTTAAATTACATATTAATGATGTACAATCAAAAATCAAAAACGATCCTAAGTACTTTTGGTCATACATAAAATATCAAAAAAAATATAATCATTTACCCTCTGAAATGAGCCTTGGTTCGTCAGTCGGCAGGAAACTGTAAATCTCTTTGCCAAACATTTTGGTTCTGTTTATAAGACAAATAATAAAATTATTACCAAAAGAAATTATTTCCGAAAACAATGTTAATTTAAATTACATTAATATCGACGTTAATCAAATTATGATGGAATTAAAAGATTTACCCGAAAAAATAAATCATGGTCCTGATGGTATTCCTGCTCTTCTCTTAAGAAATTGTTGCTACGTGTTAGCATATCCAATTCAAATATTGTTCTCTAAATCTTTAAAAGTGGAATTTTTCCGGATACATGGAAATTAACCTATGTTGTACCAGTTCACAAGAGTAAAGATAAAACCGATATCACTAACTACAGACCTATCTCAAAGATATCTGAAATTCCAAAACTGTTTGAAAAAATTATTGCTAATAATATGTTTCCGTTATTAAAACAAACAATCATTGAAGAACAGCATGGATTTTACCCAAATCGCTCGACTACCTCGAATCTCTTAGTTTTTCAAAATTTTATATATCAAGCTTTTGATGAATATACTCAGCTGGATGTCATATATACTGACTTTTCAAAAGCTTTTGACAGCGTTAACCATAAAATTTTAATTAAGAAAATCGAAAACGTAGGTATTGGTGGTACTTTACTTTCTTGGATTGATAGCTACATTTCCAACAGACGTCAAATAGTCCAGTACAAAAATTTTTATTCTGATCATGTTTTAGTCCATTCAGGAGTACCACAAGGTGCTCATCTGGCTCCTTTGCTATTCTTAATCTTTATTAACGACATTAAAATATTTTAAACACTCCCAGATTCTTCTTTTCGCTGATGACATGAAAATCTTTAAAACAATCAGATCTGTAGGCGACTGTTTTCAGCTTCAAGAAGACCTTAATGCTTTTTCTAATTGGTGTTCTTTTAATTTGATGGAACTAAATTTGAGTAAGTGTTTGTCAATTACATTTCATCGCATTATTAAACCCATAAAGTTTGACTATATTCTGGATAATCACTCATTACAAAATTGCGTTTCAGTTACTGATTTAAGAGTTATATTTTCTCGAGATTTGTCATTCAAAGAACACATAAATCACATTAGATTAAAAGCAACTAAAGAATTGGGTTTCATTTTTCGTTGCACAAAAACGTTCTCTAATGTTGATACTCTAAAAGTTTTATTTGTTTCATTAGTACGTTCACATTTGGAGTATTGTTCTCAAGTTTGGTCACCTTATCATTCAACATATATATTAAAATTAGAAAAGTTCAACATAGATTTCTTAGATTTATTGCATATAAAGCTGGAATTACATTATTAAACTACTCTGAAATACTTTCATTTTTAAATATAAATACTTTAAATTCTCGCAGAATACTTTTGGATATGGTGTTGTTTCAGAAACTGGTTAATGACGATTTAGATTGTTCTCATCTTCTGCATCAAATCGATTTTAATGTACCGATCAAAACTCTTCGTAACACTTCACAATTTTCAGTAAGGTTCTGTAAAACTTCCTACTTTCTTAATTCTCCTCTCCAACGGTTTATGGAATCAGCAAATTTGCATTTTAACCTTAAATTTTACAGTACTAGTGCCGCCAGTTTAAAAAAGCAAGTCAAAACTAAGTTAAATAAAATTGATGCTTCTTTTTATGCTAATTATTGATTTCTGTTATAACTTTTGTACCATTTTAGAGTGTTTAGTTAAATTAATTTATTGTTATATTGATTTCTGTAATTTGAATTATTCTTTTTATTTATTATTATCTAATATAGTAATTATAATTTTACTTTAAACTAAAATTTTCTGTATATAGGGCGTTGCCCGTAAAATAAATATATAAAAAAATAAAATAAAAAAAAAAAAAAAATACTTACCGATTAATATTTTAATAAGGAGTTTCAACAGCTGTCGTTTAAGTGCTAATGATAAAAATATTTTTGGATAATCTATTTACCAATTACGGAAAATGAACGTTGTAAAATTTTAATGAAATTGGTAAGAAAGCTTTTTGATTGAATCTCAATAGCCCCTCTCGTTAAACCATTACGTACTAAACTAATTTGTAGTTTAGAAGCTTATTGTAGAGAGATACAAAAAACTTATACAATAAACATTGTAGATTTCTGTGAACTATTATTCTCTCATTAAGGTCAAGTGCAGGTTGCACAATTAGTCGAAATACTATTTCAGTAACTAAACACGTATAGTTATTTGCATGAGTACTTGTTCGTGTTAAATTATCCCACTGTTCCTTTGATGTTTGTAATTAGAAGCATTATTTATGACGTGTTTTATAGTTTTTACTAAATGCCTATATAAAACATTGCAAGCGTGCACTTGACTTCATAGACATAATCACAGGTGAGTATCACTGTTTATAAAACACTTGAAATTTTAAACTCTGGTATATTGTATTGATTATGTTTAGGGACTGTATTAGGTGTTGATTGAATATCTAATAATAGCTTATCGTTAACAATGTACAGTTTTTTAATCGCAATAATGGAATTGTTTACTTAATAAAATTCAGGATGCTTGAAAGTCTTGTACGGTATCTGACAATCGAAAATTGTTAAGACTATTTTTCTCACGTTTAAGTTCTTAAAGAAAACATGAACATATGTGATGACTTTTTTTATTGTTCTGGTTTTGAATATTGTCAATATCTATTCATATAATTCACTATTTTTCGTGTAAATGCGTATTGATGCGGTCACCCATCCAGGTACTGACCGCCCGCGGTGTTGCTTAACTGTGGTGATCTTACGAGAACCTCTTTCTTTTAAAATTTATTTACATATTTACAATGTACAACAATCGTTTTGAAGTGTATGACTCCAAGACAATAGTTCCTACTCATAGTTTTGAGTTTAGCTATTACCTTGAGGTTTAAAACAATTTATATTAAATTTGGGTAGGTACATTAATAAAATCTTTATTTTTTATTGCGCAAAAGAATTTTCCGATATCCAGTTGTGGCGATCACAAAAAAACCTACTTTTGATACATTCAAATCCAATTCGTCCTAGTCATGGTCCCGGAATATGAGAAGGGGTTTGTATGGTAACTTGTGTCTCAATTTGTGATTGACGTTGTAAGCCGTCGTTTTAGTTATTTCCTTTGTTAATGGATTTTTATTTGTTTTTTGCCGATTGTAAAAATGTATGCTTAATTTGTTAAAGTATTTCTCTATCGTTTCGAGCTCGGTTCTTGCGTCTTCTTTTCTTGCGTATCGATCCGCTTCTGTGATGGTTTTTGGTAGTTTTCTACACCAAATTCCATACGGGCACTCCGTATGCGATTATTGACCTGAGCATTGACGTGTAGATTACATTTTTTTTTAAAGCTTAGTCTAAAAGTAGTGGATGTGGATATAAGATTGTGTTTACGCTCTAAGCTTTTTGTATTGCTTGTTTGTATTGTTGTATTGAGTCCCGCGTTCAAGTGTACCCCCAAATATTTAATTTCTTTTATGAAAAAGTGCCATAAGGAAAAATTATTTGTAATTAAATTAACATTCTAAATATGAAATATGGCGAGAAAATTTCAATGGTTTATTTTTTCCTAAAATATTTAACATTCTTTGTGTGTATTTTTTATTTACAATTGAACGAACATGAAACACTATTTAAGATAAACCATATTTGCAAATACTACATTTATTTATGTGTTCCTTCTCTTTCTGTACATATTATTGTCTTGTTGCTAATTTCTTTGGTTACGTTTCTCAAAAACCTTGGGGGTATTTTATGACAGATAATCCTGATGGTGTCTTCTAAATGATCGATGTTGCGGAATGGAAAATTTATATTGTAGGTATCTCCGTAAAAAGAAACCTAGGGGCGTGATGTCCGGGGATCTTGCTGTCCATAAGTATTGCAAATGTCTGCCAATCCATTTGCCTCTAAACTAGTTGTCCAGATAATTTTTTACATTAATAGTACTGTGAATTGAAGTGCCGTCTTGTTCAAACCATAACACTGACCTTTCCTCCAACGACATGACGGCAATTATTTCAGTAATTTAATTCAGAAGGAAGTTCAAATATTTTTCTGAATTTATATTTTGCTAAACACCAAACATTAGTTTTGAAAGGGTACTGTCCTTTACAATCAATCACAAACCCGGGGTTGTTGTCAGACCAAAGTTTGCTGTTTTGAGAACTTACTGTTCTTCTATTATTAAGACTTACTTATTCAAATGCTTAACGTATATGAAGTAAGAGGAAATGCTTTATCCTGGTTTAAATCGTATCTATCAGACCGACCACAAAGAATTATAACAAAACACGAAAATAAAATTATTAAATCAAATATGAAAATTTGCAATTTGGGGATTCCTCAAGGAAGTGTAATCGGTCCGATTTTATTCGTAATGTTTATGAATGACTTAAATTCAATATTAACTAACCAAAATGAATGTATAACATGTTTTGCGGATGACACAAATTTACTGATAGGAAATAATAACTTAAACCAATTAATAATAAACAGCAATAACCTTTACTTAAAATTAAAAGAATTGTTTGAGTCAAATCAACTTATAATAAATGAAAACAAAACAAATGTGATGTTATACTGTACAAATAATAAATAAAAAAAGTTGAGTATGGTATTAGAATACTAAAAATTATGTTGATGAATTATGCTAATTTTGAATCGTTAGTAAGACAAAGCTAACATTTGTTTTCAACACTGTTAGGGTTCACAATGAATGAAAGTAGTCCAAGACTGTAATGTTACTTTTCGTAAAAAATATTTCTTTCGCAAGAACTTAATTAATTAAAAAAGAAATGCAACATTTATGTTTATGTTTGAAAAAAATGATAAAAACTAAAACATTAAAACTTTCTCGCCAAATTTCATAGACTTAGAGTTCCGCTTATTGGAGATCGGTGATACTGGGTGGCGCAAAAAGAATAGTCGGATTTGAACTGCGTAGTTGTAGAAGAGGAAGTGGGAGAGTGACCTTCTGCTACGGTTAATTGAAGAAAGATAAGTGTTGCCGGCAGCCGAAGAGTAGGGCGTGGGTGAGAAAAAGGATCCACCGCTTCTTCAGAACTGTCTTGAATTAAACCGAGGGCGCCATAGTCCTAATGCGTGGATACAAACCTGCTTCCGAACTAAAGAAACAGACGCAACAATCAACCGTAACAAATTAAAGGAGCAATAAATACAATAAAGAGAGAGAGAGACACAAGTAACCTACAAAACGTTATATTTAATAACACACCATAAAAAAAGGAACAGGGCACAATTTAAATATATATCCCTTTACAATTTAAGATAATTCTACGAAGCGTATTCGTTCGTATTCCTATATATATTCGTACACAAAAGAAGGAAACAATATATAATTAATAGCAAGTTATTAATTTATGAGTTACGCCACTGGCGTTATATAATCTAACAAGATGGCGACGTGACCCCCACCCGTACAATACGAAGGTGTATTTAGTGTTCGCAGTTGCAATATTTAGCAAAAAAGTATCGGAGATTTAGGTGTTTCCCCAAAAGAGCGCTCTTCCGTGGTAGTACACTTCTACTCTAAAGATCCCCAGGCAATGGTGGGTGAATGAAGCAAGTTCGCGCCTTTACGGTACACATTCGTGTATAGATTGGGCCAATATATGCGCCACAACAAGTGAATTAATTATATTGTAGTGAATTAACAGAAAAAGATTATAAATACGTGAACAAATACGTTTCGAGTTCCAAATATTTAACTGCACTTAAGGTGCCAAGACAAGTTGTACTTATTTAGGTGTTACGCTTGAGACGTTTTCGGTAGCAGTGTGACGTCCCGGAGATGGTTTGTTTTCAGCGTAGTAGTATAACTAGAAAGATCTGACCTTATGTTGTAGATAGAGGTTTACGATGTTGACACACAGGAGGAGATACAGATATGCGGTGTCGGTGCCGGCTGCGGCGACCCCTAATTTCGGTAGGATGTCCCGTACTTCAGCAATTTTAACAGCGAACCCCAAGTATGCGACACACGCAGCGCCAAGACAAAAAAGGTAGAAAGAGATCCCACGATGAATTTAATCAGCCAGGTAATTGGTTTTGTTTAGGTCAAAAGAACCTTTACAGCCGAGTAATTTTAATCCCGGAGTACTCTAATCCCGGAGTAACTCGCCTTATCTGAAAATTATGCACGGTGTAACGTTGAGGAAGCCACGAAGAATATTTGTCGTACCTGAATGCAATCGAGCGACCATTAGAAGCAATTAGTACACGCATCCGTCCTAAGATAAACTTCGGAAAATCGAGTAATCAATCCTTTCCCCAGCTAAAAATACACTGCTATACATTGAAAGTTTGCAGGGTCCTATACATACCACTAGAAAATTTGACGGAATTACGATTAAGCACTCAGATGAAGGCAAATTTTAATTTCATGTAGCACGACGTGATGGTTGTTGTCACCAGGCGGAAATTGAAGAAACCGAAAATGTATTGGCCAATTAGGACAACGCGGAAGTTGAATTCTGGGAAGTAAATCCCCAAAAATTTTCGTTAAGGAGCAAATACGCGAATATGTCGCGTTTACACCGCGACTCCTTGCATTGGGTGTTGCCTAACTCACAGTGACCGTTACAAATTCCCCCCACACAAAACTTCAAGCCCGCGCAGAAGGATAAACATAATCCGCTGCACCATACATAATCCAGAAAATTAACATCCGTAGGTGTTCAGAAAAAAAAGGAATCTCCAACATGAGCGACATATAACCAAAGATACCCACCCCACACATATGAAAACCTAATGAAACCCAACCCCTAAGAGATAGACGGTTTGTTGAACTAAGAGTAGCTGATCTGATGAAATCTGTTCAAAACTCGCATGAAGCGTTTGGTGTATCCAGCAACAAAGTCAAGCAACGACCAAGAAAAAGAAAAGGATAACACCAAGAGATTGAACGCCCACAAAAACTCGCAATTAGCGATTTCCGAGAAGCAAGGGAAAGAAAACGTGGGTCATCCAACAGTATCTCAACCAACCTTACTAAACCCAGTCAACAGAAAATATTCTTATAGTAAAGTTTGAAGTTTGGACAAGCGTCCAGGACAGAGCCCTAAAAACCAATGAAACCCCAACCCAAATTAAAACAATACCACCCTGAATTACCCCAAAATAAGGTACCCTAGGAAAGGTTTAAGGTAAGATAGGAATAAGGATAAGGCTGAAACCCAAATACCAAGAGGTTAGGATAAACCCTAGGAAATTATTAAGATCGGGCATTTCCCTAGCGGCGTGCATGTCGAATGGGTGGCACCAGGCATCACTCCCACCAAGACCCTCGCGAAGGATGGAAACTCGCGTCATTGGGCCCCCAGTGAAAATCCACCCCTCGCCATTCACGACCCTTAGTACTGAGCCTTCCCAAAATAAAGTCCTCCCACCCAGGAAAGGATTTAGTCTTGGGCCGATACTCCCGACACCACAAGACTAATGGATATGCAGTTAAAGAGTGCGACTCTGAAAACCGAGGATAAACCCCCAACCCTATAGCATAATGGAAGAATGAAAGGAAGGATCCCAAAATTTTGCCCAAAAATTTCCAAAAGTAAAAGACTGGAACAAGTCAACAGTTTGAGGTTCTGCAGTGGCTACGGCCAGTGATCCATTGACGGAGGTTAAGGGCGAACGGTTTACCCCTGCCCCAGATCTTGCTCGCCCCGTACGGCCCCTAAGGGTTGGTGTGCCTGGTAATGAAACAAGGGTACCAGAAACAGAAGCTCCGACTCCCCTCACGCCAACACCCACTGAAACCCCCAGCCAAAGCGGTACTTCTACGCAAGAAAGAAAGAAGGAACAGATGATAGCAAAGACAAGGAAAAGGGAAATACTCTATCCCTCCTCGAGAGGACAGAGAGCAACAAAAACGACGTTCACACAAGACAAGACACATTCAGGTGTCTGAATTCGGCTTTGAAAAGGATTGCCAAACTGGCGAAGACGTACACCAACGAGCCATATAGGAGAGGGCGTTCAATCCGTCACGGGATCGGGAAATCACGGTACTCCCACAACTACGTGAACTCATGAAACTAAGTCTCGAAGCTCGAAATCCAATTCAAGGTCAAATTTTGGTATTATTTACCTGAGAAGGTCCAATCCCTACGTGCCCAACCAACCTACCCATATCACATGGAATTCTAACGAATGTGAACCATTATGGTTCCAGAAAAAAATATTAAATATAACTATGAGCTAACTCAATTAGAACTGAGTCGGTATATCATTAAGCTCGCCGAAGCGGTTTGGTATCTCCCAGAAAAAGAAAAAGAAAACCCAACAATCTTGATGCATTGTCAACAAGAGCAGGAGCACGCTCAACTTGAACTCAAGTCAACAGGCATCCCCAAAAAAATAAAGCTTCTCAAACCAAAAACAAAAGAACCTGTATCTACGTATATACAGTTCTCGCAGAAAGAAAATAAAGATATACGGGAGAGCACCAAATAAATCAGAGATTTCGATGTAAATCGATCATAATGTCGTGTAGCTAATAGAGCCAGAAACCATCGATAATCTCATTAATAACCAACCTACAGTAAGGCAGAAATAAAAGAAATTTATTCAGCAACAATATAAGAGAAAATACGAACTTCTCCTTACTAGAAAGAAGATAGTCCGAGCAAATTCGTTAGGAACCCGTGGAAAAAAATAATACAGATATGATAAAATCAGCAAAAGTAAATAGTCAAGTAAAATAAGTCGTGTCCAAGTAGAAATCCAGTCATGAACCGTGTCTTCTAGCTGGCAGTACAAGCAAGTTTACGACGCTTTTTCCGTCTAGGATAAAGTAAAGAGTGATCTAAACAATTAGGCTCCAGCACAGCAAGTTCAGCATTAGCCTCTTCCGAATTCGAGAGAGGTTCTGGCTTAAGGTCTTTCACGTGCCACGTACCTAGTGACTTTCCTAAAGAATCAGCTAGTTCATACGTCCAGGGAGACACGACAGTTTTCACCGTGAACGGGCCTAAGAATTTAGGTGCGAGTTTCGCATTGAAATGCTTCGAAGCGTCGGATAGTTGGAAGTTACGACGCCACACCAGATCACCCACGTTATACTTGACATGTCGGCGGCGTAAGTTATACCTATTTCGTGTAGTTTCATAGGCTTTCCGAAGGCGTTGAAGTATATATTCCTGGATAGCCGCGTAACGTCGAGTAGACACACTATGATCAGGTTCTGAGTCAGTTGGTTCAAGACGTGATTTATTGAAGAGATTGCCAGAGATGACATGTTCACGACCAAATAGAGCAAAGTACGGGGTACATCCAGTCACTTCGTGTTTCGCCGAACGAACTGCACATCCAATGTGAGGGAGCTTCACATCCCATTTCCGCTGGTTGTCCTTAACATAAGACGCTATCATGGTCTTAAGAACGCGATTTATCCGTTCAGCCGGATTTGCTTGCGGATGGTATTTGGCAGTATATAGGATGGTGCAATGATAGTTCTCACACATTTGAGTGAATTCACGACTGCGGAACTGTACTCCGTTGTCAGAAATAAGGTACTGCGGCACTCCAAATAGTAAAAACACCTGTTCTTCCAGGATTTTAGTAACCGCAGCAGCAGTAGCAACACGCATAGCAAAGAAAAGGGCAAATTTAGAGAAACAATCGGCAACCACAAACACGTAACAATTGCCTTTAGAAGAACGAGGAAGCGGCCCAACAATATCGCAACATAAAGTTTGCCACGGTCCCGTAGGACGAGCACGAGGAGCAAACATTCCAGGAGGAGCTGCTTGAGATACCTTATTGGAAGAGCAAGTAGAACAACGGCGGATATAGCGAGCCACGTCTGCACGTAATCGAGGCCAGTAATAATGTTGCAGAATTCTTGCGGTTGTCTTAGTTACTCCACCATGGCCAACAACTGGAGGATCATGGTTCTCCTGAATGATGCGTCTCCTTTGTTCAGCCGGAACGACTAACTTCCATTCATCATTCGGATCCACCATAGAAGTGGTAAAGAACTAGTCACTCTGCGATATAAGATGTTATTATCGACAGACCAATGAGGCAACTTGTGAGGTGTTGTGAGTACACGATTCAGTAAGTTATTATACCATTTATTTGTAGTAGGTAAGTCAAGACCAAGAGAAGAAGGAACAGCTAAGGAATCAAGATGAGGAGAGGTGGTTTCAGCTTCATCACCAACAGCAGGAACAGCACGAGATAACGCATCTGGCACAACGTGGTCTTTGCCTTTCCTATGTCTGATGGTGAAGTCATACTCTTGGAGTTGTAAGGACCAACGAGCAAGACGACCAGACGGACTCTGCAAACGGTTAAGCCATACCAGCGAGTGATGGTCAGTAATGATGGTGAAGTGAGAGCCCTCAATATACGGTCTGAACTTAAGAATGGCGAATAAGACTGCAATACATTCTTTTTCCGTAGTACTATAGCGCCTCTCCGCTTTAGTTAAGGAGCGACTGATGTAACTGATAACCTTTTCCCCTCAGGCGATTCCTGACTAAGGACCGCACCCACGCCAAAGTCCGAAGCGTCAGTTTGAACAACAAATGGCAGAGAAAAATTAGGACAAGTCAGGATAGGAGCAGAAACTAAGTGTTCTTTAAGAGAAACGAAAGCAGATTGACATTCCGGTGTCCACACAAACAAAGCATTTTTTCCGAGTAAGAGCAGATAAAGGAGAAGTAAGAGAAGCGAAGTTCGGTATGAAACGGCGATACCAGCTAGCCATGCCAATCACGCGTCGCACTTCGGTGACCGTGGTCGGTATAGGAATGTTAAGTATGGCAGTCACCTTTTCTGGATCCACCAGCAACCCATTTTTATTCACAACGTAGCCCAAGTATTTCAACTCCGAACGACAGAAATGGCATTTTTCCTGATTTAATGTCAAACCGGCAGCAAATAATCGTTTCAGAACTTTTTCCAGTACTCGAAGATGTTCGTCGAAAGTTGGTGTCGCGATAACAATATCGTCCAGGTAGGCGAAGCAAAACGGTTCCAGCTCTGCACCGATAATTTGGTCGATCAGCCGCTGAAAGGTTGCAGGAGAATTATGCAGACCGAACGGCATTCTAGTAAATTGGAACAATCCACGATGAGGAACAGTAAAGGCAGTAAGCGGTTTGGATTCAGGAGTTAAAGGAATTTGCCAATAAGCAGAACGAATGTCCAAACTCGAGAGAAATCTAGCATCCCGTAAGCGATCCAAGATAGAAGTGATATACGGCAGAGGATAAGCGTTGCGTTCCGTGACCTGATTTAGCTTCCGATAGTCAATGCAAAACCGATAGGAGTTGTCTTTCTTCCTAACCAAGACCACAGGACTGGACCATGGACTGGTGGATGGCTCTACTACACCTAACTGTAGCATCTTGTCCAGTTCTTCATTGACAATCCGAGATAGTACTGGTGATAGAGGATAGTACCGTTGTTTAATTGGCTCAGCCTTGGTATGGATACTGTGTTGAACGAGCTGGGTACACCCTAGACCAGATGGCTGTAAAGAAAAGCTGGCAGAGATAGCAGCCTCTAGCGAAGACTGTTGCGACCTTGATAAGTCGTCTTTGATGTTCAGCGCACTCGAATGAACCGCATGTCCAACCGCATCAGTACCAAAGGACCAATGACCCTTGCTGAAATCTGGTACGAAGGCCATCGCCTTCCAAAAGTCGATTCCCAATATCAACCCTTGAGAAATCTCAGGAACCACTAAGGTTTCTATTACCTTGGTTTTTCCCTCTAAGGTATACGGAAGAGAAACAACACCCAAAATGGCACATTGTCCACCATTAGCCACGTTACAAAAAGTCGAAGTAGATTTTTTAAGGACACCTTAAGGGACTGAAGCAAATGCCAACCGATACTTCCTAGTATCGTCCTAGAAGATCCTGTATCCAGTAAGGCTTTAAAAGGTATGCCCAGCACTGATACGTTAAGAAAAGGTCGTTCATCACCACGAACGCTAGCAAAAATAAAGTTAAGTAACAATTGTTGAGAGTGGTCTAGATCAGTAAAAGAAGAATCCGAGGTTGAGAGAGAAGTAGAACCTACGACTCGGTCCGAGGGTTCTGACGTGCGTTTCCCTGCGGCGAACATTGGGAGCACTTAGGCTTGGTAACACCTGCCTTTCCACAGCCAAAACAATGAAGGTTCTGTGGGTTTGGACAACGAGGAGAAACATGTCCCGTATTCCCGCAATTCCAGCAACGTACAGGTCCCCTGTAAGAGTTGAGAGGCCTAGAAGGAATAGTCGAAGAGACCGAAGAACAAGAAGAAGTATTCAAAGAAGAAGTTTCTGGAGCGACGTAAGCTAGGTTAGGTTCCAGCAAAGAAGTCACGCGTCTAGTAGGTGGTGGTTTGAAAGATTGGGTTAAGAATTGACTATGCTCAATCTTTTTCCCAAGCGACAATAGATGCGAGATGGTTGAGACATCATGAAGAGCCAAGGCCGTTTGGAAATATGGCGTTAGATTGCGCCTGATTATTCGGATCTGTTGTGGTTCCGATAATGGTTCACTCAACCGTGAGAAAAGGCTTTGCATAGTAGCCAAGTATATCCCAAACCCCTCATGAGCACCCATGGTTCGTGCCTTAATTTCGTCCAGCAATCGATCGTTGTAATCCACCGGAAGAAACTCCGATTGTAGTAAACGCACCACATCCTTCCACGAAGACAGCGATTGTCGATGAGCCCTGAAGAGAAGAAGAGCTTTTCCAGTTAAGAGTTCTGGAGCACCATGAAACAATTGCGTCAGAGAAATTCCCCTAGCCGTGCTTAATTCCTCCAAGCGAGTAAGAAATTCAGAAAGAGATGTTTTACCATCCCCAGAAAAAGTTAAGTTTAGTTTCGCTGTAGCAACAGATTTAGAAAAGTAGGAAGCACTACAAGAGGCAACAGGTGTTGGTTCTGGTTCGACATCAGACTCCGATGATAGTTGGTCAGGTTCACCTTCGTCCTCAGTAACCGTTAATTTAGGACTAGAAGTAACAGCTTGACTGAACCCAAAAGTAGTATGCCGATGCTTCTTGATCATAGAATCAATAGTGTTATGAAGATCGGTAAGAGAAAGTAGAAGAGAATTCCTATTGGCAGCTTGTTCTGTCGAGGTGGCAACCATCAGCTTGCACCTGCGAATAGTATGAGTCCAAAGAGTAGAAAAACGAAGAAATTCCGAAGTTGTGCTGTCACCAGTGAAATTATCAACGAACGTACGAAGCTCCCCTAAAGAGACATTTACCGCAGTTACATCGGTTTCATACTCGATGCTGTATTTAATTTCGGATAAAGATTTTTCCGCTTCCAGCTGAAGAGCACTACGGACCAGTTTCCGAAGACCCTCCACCGAAACGTCAGCACTAAGTCCCCTAGAAGCTAACTCGTATCGCAGTTCGTGTTGTTTAAGGCGATTGACCTCGAATTTCCACACTTTCGGCATTTTAAATAAAATCTCCTAGCTTCCAATACAAAAAAAGAATAAACTCGAACCCACAACAACAAGTAAGAAAGAGAAAACAGTATTAAAATACTAACCCTAGAATAATAAAACAATTTTAAGTAAATGTCCTATTACTGATCAAACTGATAGTAATAAGGAAAGCAAGCAATAGCACTAAGTACTAGAGAGAGAGAGAAAATAAAAATTTCCAAAGAGAATCGAACGACAAGTAAAGAAAAATACTCGAGCAACCTTGACTGATAATCCGATTTCACAAAAAGAAAGAAACGAGAAGAAAATCGAGCCCCGAAGTTGGGATGCCAATTTCTTGCTACGGTTAATTGAAGAAAGATAAGTGTTGCCGGCAGCCGAAGAGTAGGGCGTGGGTGAGAAAAAGGATCCACCGCTTCTTCAGAACTGTCTTGAATTAAACCGAGGGCGCCATAGTCCTAATGCGTGGATACAAACCTGCTTCCGAACTAAAGAAACAGACGCAACAATCAACCGTAACAAATTAAAGGAGCAATAAATACAATAAAGAGAGAGAGAGACACAAGTAACCTACAAAACGTTATATTTAATAACACACCATAAAAAAAAGGAACAGGGCACAATTTAAATATATATCCCTTTACAATTTAAGTTAATTCTACGAAGCGTATTCGTTCGTATTCCTATATATATTCGTACACAAAAGAAGGAAACAATATATAATTAATAGCAAGTTATTAATTTATGAGTTACGCCACTGGCGTTATATAATCTAACAAGATGGCGACGTGACCCCACCCGTACAATACGAAGGTGTATTTAGTGTTCGCAGTTGCAATATTTAGCAAAAAAAGTATCGGAGATTTAGGTGTTTCCCCAAAAGAGCGCTCTTCCGTGGTAGTACACTTCTACTCTAAAGATCCCCAGGCAATGGTGGGTAAATGAAGCAAGTTCGCGCCTTTACGGTACACATTCGTGTATAGATTGGGCCAATATATGCGCCACAACAAGTTAATTAATTATATTGTAGTGAATTAACAGAAAAAGATTATAAATACGTGAACAAATACGTTTCGAGTTCCAAATATTTAACTGCACTTAAGGTGCCAAGACAAGTTGTACTTATTTAGGTGTTACGCTTGAGACGTTTTCGGTAGCAGTGTGACGTCCCGGAGATGGTTTGTTTTCAGCGTAGAAGTATAACTAGAAAGATCTGACCTTATGTTGTAGATAGAGGTTTACGATGTTGACACACAGGAGGAGATACAGATATGTGGTGTCGGTGCCGGCTGCGGCGACCCCTAATTTCGGTAGGATGTCCCGTACTTCAGCAATTTTAACAGCGAACCCCAAGTATGCGACACACGCAGCGACAAGACAAAAAAAGGTAGAAAGAGATCCCACGATGAATTTAATCAGCCAGGTAATTGGTTTTGTTTAGGTCAAAAGAACCTTTACAGCCGAGTAATTTTAATCCCGGAGTACTCTAATCCCGGAGTAACTCGCCTTATCTGAAAATTATGCACGGTGTAACGTTGAGGAAGCCACGAAGAATATTTGTCGTACCTGAATGCAATCGAGCGACCATTAGAAGCAATTAGTACACGCATCCGTCCTAAGATAAACTTCGGAAAATCGAGTAATCAATCCTTTCCCCAGCTAAAAATACACTGCTATACATTGAAAGTTTGCAGGGTCCTATACATACCACTAGAAAATTTGACGGAATTACGATTAAGCACTCAGATGAAGGCAAATTTTAATTTCATGTAGCACGACGTGATGGTTGTTGTCACCAGGCGGAAATTGAAGAAACCGAAAATGTATTGGCCAATTAGGACAACGCGGAAGTTGAATTCTGGGAATTAAATCCCCAAAAATTTTCGTTAAGGAGCGAATACGCGAATATGTCGCGTTTACACCTCGACTCCTTGCATTGGGTGTTGCCTAACTCACAGTGACCGTTACTGGACGGTTGAGCATCGTGTTTTTGCTGTGGAGCAGTTTTTTAGAAACAACGACTCATCCATCACAGTGCAGCGGCTGTTTCGGCAACATTTTAATGTAGCACGTTTTGGACCAATTCCTGATCGCAGATCAATATTGCGATGGGTCACTGCCTTTCGGGCTACAGGGTCCGTAATGAGTAGCAAATCAACTGGGCGTCCTCGCACAGCAGTTACTCCAGAAAACGTGGAGAATGTCAGAGCATCAGTGCTTCAAAGTCCCCGTCGTTAGTAACACAGTACAGTACTTATTTTCTGAAATTGTAGAAGTAAACAAAGTCAAACATGTAAACTAGGTAATAATTATGTTGGAAATCAATAAAGTTATATTCATTTAAAATGTGACCATTCTTTTTGCGCCACTCAGTATAGTGAGTGACGTCGTTTGCGTTGTAGAGTCGGTATCAGACGGCGTTTGTTTTCAGATATTTTCGTAAAGTTCCAGAGAGTGTTGACCCTGACGTCTAACTTTTCTAGTTTTTTGGACCACTTTTTATTCGTATGGTTGTTAATATCATCCCTGATTTGTCTAGTTAAGCTTTTTATTTCATTTTTGGGTTCCCTTCGAGATCCTTTGTCATCTCTATCTCGCTCGATTCCTTTGACGTATGTTTACCTCTTCCTGTAACGCATCTCTGTCCTGGTCAATTTTTATCAGTTTCGTGTGTTTTATTTTTATTTTTTTAGGGTTCTCGTGAACGCGTTGATTTTTATATCAATTTGGTCCTCCGTTCGAATGTCTTCGCTAATTAATTTAATTTAATAAATTTTTTTTTTCTGAAGTTGAGTGGAAAAAAATTATGGTCTGGAGTTGATGTTTTCAATAAACATCTCATTGATGATCCAACAATAGAAGTCCCGGGCTTTGATCAAAAAGAAAAATTTGTTCAAAAGTAAATCGCACAAGAACAGGCTATTTAAGATGCAACTCTATGTTGTTCAAATGGGGTGCGATTTCTGATCCAAATTGTGATTCTGGAAACGAACCAGAGACCGTGACATATATTGTAGAGGATTGTCAATTAACGAAGTTTAATGGAGGGTTTCCAAACATTTATAATTTAACGGATGAAGCAATATTATGGCTTACGAATCGAAAGAACATCTGAAGTTCAGCAATATTTTTGTATTCTTGTCTTGATTATCTGTTTTTCTATTATTTTGTTTTGCTATTTCTTTAGCTTACTATTTTTTTCGTCATTGTCGTGACTGGCGCTTGGACCGGTCCATTATATGTCGTCATGGAATGTCTGTGATGTTATATTTTATGTTCTTATTTACCTTCTATAATGTTTACACACTTAATTAATATTTTATTGATTTAATCGTATGGTACATTTTAAATATTGTATTGTAATGTAAGTGTTATGTATGGTGCCCCAGAAGATCAGTATAAACCTGTACAGTGTGCAATTGTGGATTGGTTCGTCTTGGCAAAGCATTTACTTCAAGGTTTAGGAAAACCACTCCTAAACATGCAAACCCTTACCCACCTTAGTATTCACATGTAATAATATTAATTAAGTGTTTAATGTGATTGTGTTTTGTGAAATTGTGTTGTACATTTTTTCCTAATTATCCGGGAGGGTCTTGATGACCAGGTCCGGAAACCAAAGTGGTGATTCTCAAGAACAACATGTTATTCTTGTTGACCATGGAGTACTGTTAGTACTGATCACCTTCCATATTAATAATATTATTACATGTGAATACTAGGGTGAGTAAAAATTGGAATGTTTAGGTCTTAGTGGTTTTTCTCAACCTTGAAGTAAATGCTTTGCCAAGACGAACCAATCCACTATTGCACATGGTTTCGTCACCATACTATACAGGTCTATACTGATCTTCTGGGGCACCATACATAACATTTACATCACAATATAATATTTGTATAATGTACCTACCGTACGAATAAATAAATAAATTGATATATATTTGACTATGTTTTCTCTCACTCTGTTCTATTCTGTCAATCTGTTCCGGTCAATTGAACGATTACTGGATTGTGGTCAGAGTGATATCGTTGTGGTCGTGAACGTAGTTGAATAAATTATTTCCATTTGTGTTCTTTCTATGACAATTTTATGTAGTTTATCCCGCATTGAAGTCCCCAAAAGTGACAGTTTTGCGTTCCCCTGGTTGAAAAATTGCACCTAGGTCCTAATCTGTTATTGAGTTTGACGGTCTGCTGTAGGTTTTGGGATTGTCGACTTTTTATTATTAATAAATTTTATCAGTTTGGATTTCTTGTTGAGCACCGAATTTTTGTTCTATTATAGTATTGTGACTTTTCTATCTATTTAGTTCGTTTACAAATGTTAAAAATGCTATCGTTTTTCTCTTTTGTTATTACATCTCGACAGTACTATGTTTAATTTTTTAGTTGTTTTAGCATTTCTATTATTCGGACAGTTTACATACTTCTGACGTCAGTGCGTCTAATGTGACTAGGATGTTGTTGTTATTGTTACTGGTTGTAGTAGTGGCTCTGTTTATTGCTCCTACTTCTGCTGTGTTCGTTGTTTGGTTCATTCTATGTGTCTATGAATTCGTTGTAGGTGGCAGCGCTGGTTTATACACTTAAGAAATAAAAAATGGGACAAGACCGTTTTTTTAAATAAGTTTGATAAATAAATACATACTTCTTTTTCTAACAGATTATTTGCAAATTATTGCAAATTAAAATTTGTTGTTGGTTTTGTTTTGTTCTTCAGATTTCAGAAAAAGTTTAAATTCTCTATTGTATGAAACTCTTTTTCCCCTAATTTATATAGTTCGTTTCCTGCATTATACCTGCACCACTTGTTTATATTTTAGAAATGTCTATAAACTTAATACATACAATAATAGCTTATAGATTAATCTCATTGTGAAACTATTTGTCCTCAATACTAAAGTTAAAATTACAATAAAACTTATTTGCTACATTATATTTCCATTGTAGAGGTTAATTGTTTTAATTACTATTACAATGGCAAAATATACAATATTGTGTTTAGTTATGATCTTAATGTAATTACTAAACATTTGCTGTCCGGAAAAGGGTAGTTGTAACTTATAAATACAAGAAAGAAATGCAAATTTAACCATAATTCAAAATTTCTAGCCTCCTCATAATAGTGCGCGTAAAATTGATTAGATATACCAAAAAGTACCTTAGGACGTACGCAATTAAAGTGAACCCGCAAACATACTTTAGGAAGAGCAATCAGTAGTGGTAGACCCAGAATTCCTACATCTACACAAGATCTGCATTAGTAAATTATGTAAAAAACAACAATTTTTTACATTCACCACAGCAATAGCAGATACATAGTTTCTTGGATGAAGCACTAGACTTTTGGAATATAGTCATTTTCGGAGAAGAAAAAATATTTAATAGTAACAAGGATTGACCCGTTTGCTGGGTTATAGACAGAAAATGTTATGAAACCTTCAGTTGAAATATTGTATCCTAATGAAAACTATATTTTTCAACAAGTAAGTTGTCTTATTATTTATAACTTATTACATGACTAGAACCCCAAAAAAATAGTTAAGAACTGTTATTCGTTACATCTTAAGCAAATTACTATGGTTTAAAAAATAATCTTGTTTCTTAGTGGTATTGAAATCCTAATGCATCAAATCATTCATTGGGTTTATTAGTAGTAAAAATGTAAAAAAAATTAATTTCAATGATTTTGATCGCGTCTATATATCTCTAGAGTTGATCATCATTTTAAGTTATCCATAGAATAGTCACAATTTTTATATTTGTTTTAAAGGATAACGCCCTTATTTACACTTCGCGAGTGGGTTAAACTGGATTGAAGAAAATAACTTGCAAGTATTGCCCTGGCATGCAAAGAGCCAGAACCTGCTAACCGGAAACAACTGATTACAGCTATTAAAAATACGTGAGATTCGAATCTAGAAAAATCGGAAAAAAAGCCTCAAAAAAAACCTCAAAAAAAAACCTCGGAAAAAAGTCGCTGAAAAAAGCCTCTGGAAAAACTGCCAAAGAAAGCCGTGATATAAAAACTGGTAAAAAACCGCCGTAAAACAATCTACAAAAAGAAAAACCGGTGAATGAATCATTTACCATTCTTACCTGTTATATTTTCTTGTGCCATTAGACTATGAAGTATTTTAGAAAGATTAGTAATTGTAAATACAATTTAATTACAATAAACGACATAATTTTTCCATGTAACATTTTACTCATATTTTATAATCTGACACAATACATTTTTTATAGAATAAGGATTTGTGCTCTTTACGACTCTCTTTGTCTTCACTAGAAGAAGATTAGTTTTAAGACTAAGAAGTATCCTTAAAATATTAGTTATTGTAAATACAATTTCATTACAATAGGCGATAGAATTTTTCTTAGTAACTAGAAGAGACTTAGTTGTAAGACGAACTGCAAATACATTTTAAAAACTTACTTGTAAGTTATAAAATACATTTCTAAATTTGATTTGGAAATGAACTTTATAAATTAAACTATTTACATTCTAAACTAAAGTGTATAATAGATTGTTATGGTATAAGTGCTAAAGTAGAATATTTAACTTAAGTTATTTTTTCCAATTTTTGATTTAATTTAAAGCTTGTCCTTTTTAGGGAACCTAAAAAGGACAAATTTGTGAACAAAACAAAAATTTTTTTACACAAAGTGCCGATCAACGCATTAAGTTTATAAAATATTGTTTACGTTCCACTAGAGGTCTTACTATAATATTCATAATGGTAATCTTGAGAAACTACAACGAAAGTTTTTTATCACAAAAGATCACTTGATGCGTTATTTTTCCTCCGGGTTTTTTCCGTCAGCATTTTTTTTTCGTGTTTTTTTTTTGTCGGTTTTTTTCCGCGGCCTTTTTTTCCGGCTTTTTTTCTACGACTTTTATTCCACCAACGGTGAGATTTATCCTAATTATATCAATTCCTTAATAGCGTCAATGGGTAGACGTCTCAAGAATGTATTGATAATCAGGGGAGATCATATCCATTATTAATATTTTCCGTCGACCATGCATTTATGACTTACATTAACGTAAACAAAATCGTTCATTAATGACCTCTATTAATAAACGATTTTCTATTAATGAACGATTTTAGTATAGGCAACTAAGCATACATGTGTAATACATAAAGGTGCCATTTTATCTGCAAATCAATTACAATATGAAAATGTAAAAAAAAAAATCTGTCATAATTTGGAGCAAAGCAAATTTTAATAATAACAAATCAACATTAATTTACAGTTGTAATAAATCTTCAATTTATTCACATAAACTTTGAAACATATTTGTACTGTACACAACATTCCGATGATAACACTTAATAACATTTAAGGGTGTTCAGCTTATCTATTTTACAAACTATTGTCTCACACAGTTTTTCAATATTGTTTACTCATTGTTCATAAGTTAAATTCTTCAAGCAGGGTTGTAAGAGAAAATAAAAACTATAAAAAAGAAATGGCCCGATAAACGTTCCGACTCTTTTGGAGGTGTAGTAGAATCACTTTAATAAAATGTTTTTTTTTATAAACTTTACATGCGCATGTTGTGTGAAATAACATTAAGGTGAAACCAAGCTTTATCGTTAAAGAATCTTAAGCTGGAACACATGCAGGATAATCAATCCTGACTCAATAAGTTAGTGGATCACTTGTACACAATAGCGATATGAACGAATATCTTTGTTTGATATGATGTGACAAGTCAAAATCAAAAGTTCAACTTGTTTACAGACAACGTAGAGATGTACTTGGGCTTCTTGTATCATTTATCAAACATTGTCAACCATTTCTAGTTCGGTCTTTGTCGGTGCATCACTGTTTTGAATAAGCACCAATCCGTTCTCACAAAAAAGATTTATACACTTTGTTTCGCTGTGATGAAAACTATTGTATTTCTACGCAACAATTGGAATTCAGTACCTTAATTCTCTATCAACTTAGTGACCTTAATTAAAATACTGTTGTCAAATAACCATACAAAAAACGAAAAGGCAAAGAATGATCAAATACAAAGAATTTTTCTTATAATGAGTTTACACTCGTTGTAAAGGTAATTAATGGTAGCAGTTTATTTATTTTTAGGCTAGAAAATCATACTGTAAGTAAGAACAATCCACTACTAACTAATAAATAGAAAAACCTAGTGTTTTTCTGGTTTTTTGTAACAAGTTAATTTAAAATTAAAAAATTACGTAATATGCAATGATAAAGGATGTTACAAAACTTGTATTCCAGGCTTAAAGAGTTTATAGAAGACATTGAAATAAGTAACTTTTTTAATGAAACTATTAGGTTAGACAAATGGTTACGTCTAAATAGCGCCACACAGACAAAAACTGAAAATTCTTTAATGACTTTTTTCACAGTTCTAAAATTATTGAAATGTTATTAAAAGTATCTTAAACTATAATTTTCACCATGCTCAATTTAAATTTGACAAAATCTTTGATTTATCAACATTCAAAATGGCGGATTCAATTTTCAAGTACTTGATGTAATAATTTGATTTAAACAAAAATTTGGTTTTATCAGTTGATTTTAAAAAACTTAAAAAAATGTGCAATATCGCATTTTGCCAAGATAAAAATCTTCAACCAATTTTCATGAAAATTTACAAAAACGTGTATTTTAAAATACATTCCGCACAAAAATTATCGCAACACCCATTTATTTTTAAATAATATTACTTTTGAACATAATACATACCATACATATAATTCTTAGGTTCTGAAAAAACATAAACGATAACATACGAGTAGTTATATGATGCCGGTTCTGGCTTACTTTTGGCGCGAAATTTGTACTCTGCACCTGTCTATAACGGCCAGTCGGTCGTCGTCGGGGGCGTGCGCGCATGTTCGTGCGCAGTCGGTTGTTGTCGGTTATGTTCGTGTTTGGTTTTTGTCGGTAATGTTCGTGTTCGGTTGTTGTCGGCTATGTTCGGGTAGGTTTCGGTTGTCGGTCATGTTTGGTAGCTTTCGGTCATGTTCGCGTTCGGTTGTTGTCGGCAATGTTCGACAAGCTTCGTTTGTAAGTCAAGATGGCGTCGTTGATGCTCGGTCGTTGTCGTCAATGTTCGTGTTCGTAAGTAGGGTAAGTTGGCGGCGTGGGTGCGGTCGGCAATGTCCGGAAGTTCGGAACCTGGCTATAACGGCCAGTTCGTGCGCAGTCGTTCGTCATCAGGTTCATGAGTAAAGATGGTGCCCAAGAATACGATTCCGGATCGTCGGTTATGTTCGTATTCGTGAGTAAAGATGTCGGCATGGGGGCGGTTGATTTTTCATATTTCGTGTTTTGTTTTTTTTTCGCCAATGTTTGCATCTTTGAAGTTGGGCACGGTGAAAATAAAAAAAAATTGATTACGTTACATCTCATTTTTTATCTATTGTAAAACTTAGCTTAATCAAAATTCACGTAAGAAAAGAATTATTTGTTTTCAAAGAAATGTTTATGTTTTGGGAATGATAAAATTACTTTAGCATATGATTGCGTACTTCCGGGGTTTTGATTTTGAAAAAAAAAATTGCATTATGAATTTATGCGTGAAGTTATTAATAGTTAAATAGAAGGAACTCATGAAAGAAGGTATTTTTACAATTTGCAACTTTGTATTTCCACAACAAGAATACGATTCCGGATAATCGGTTATGTTCGTGTTCATAACTAAAGATTTCGGCATGGGCGCGGTCGACTTTTCATGTCGGAAGCTCTCGGCTGTCGGCCATATTCGCGTTCTGTTTTTTGTCGCCAATGTTTGCATCCTTGAAGTTGGGCACGGTGAAAATAAAAAAATTGATTATGTTACATCTCATTTTTTATCTATTGTAAAACTTAGCTTAAACACAATTGTAAATCATTTCATGTTCAACATTCTAATTTATTGGATGTATAAAATGCTCTTGTGAATTTGTTTCGTTTATGAGCGTATATTTTGCTAAGGCGAAAATTGCTTTCAGAATCGCGTATTTCCGCTAATGACTAGTTTGAAAAATTGAAATTAGCACTTGTAAAGTATTCGTTCGCAACCTTCAATTAATACTACCTATGTCACGAACATCAATGCCATTTCAGAAGCAGACACCTGAGTCTAATTTATTTAAAAACAAACAAAGCTAGTAGACTTGATAACGAAAACAAAAACTCAATTGTAAAAAATGCACCATTTAGTAGTTAAATAACATGTCCTTCAACTCCAATTTAAAAAAAAAACAACATATTTGCAATTATTAGGAATGTGTGATCTTGTACGCTATCAATTCTCCAGACAGGAAGAACGCTATAAATAGACTTATCTTATAATGTTATATTTTGACGTATTTGCATTTTCTTGCATATGACGGGCATTTTTCGTGCGGAATAATACATATTTGGTGGTCAATTCAAAGATTAAAAGCACAGCATACGAAAATATGCAAAAATTACAAATCTTAAGTTTTTTTAAAACAATTTTTTGGTCCAGCGTTTTTAGTCCAGGTATGAGGGATAATGTAATGAATAGAAAATGTTTCGAATTAATATGAATTTAAAATTCCAACTGCTATGAAAATATGCAAAATATTTTTGGCACACGTTGTAGGTTTTTTTGCGTAATTAAATTGAAAATTAAACTATAAAGATTTTAAAAATTAATCTATTTTCAAAATATGAAATTTATTAAACAAACGTTTATTTTTACACTTTTGAAATTTTTGGCTTTAAATCGCATGTCATCGAATAAAGTTTTTGCCAATCATTTATTCTTGATTGTTTTGATGCATAGAACCAAACGTACATATAATGCACTTTATTTCTCAAACTGCATAGGAAAATCCGTTGTACTATAAATACACTTTTTGGCCTCTAGCACTGCAAAACATTTAAGACAGGTGTCTATAAATAACAGGTAGCTTGATGTTTACACACAATATGGTAGCTAATTAGGTAAAATAATCAAAAAACACTGGACGATTAGGGTGATTTAAGAAACAAACTTTGGGTACTATAATTAAGCCCGTGTAATAAACTACTTGTTACCTATAATTATTCTGCTTAAAATAAATCGTTATGTTTTATTTTAGCAAAAAAGTAAATGCGTATAAGTACTTTGGAAAGAGCGACATCTATTTTGTACATTAAAAACATTAATGGAATTATTTTAGTTTACGGGAGTAAAATGTGTATAACAAAGAAATATGAGAAAGCATGTGACTCTCCATAGTACATTTAAGGTGTAATGACGGGTAATTTTATGGAATTAAATCAGGTAAGGCAAACAAAATAACTAACCTCAATTTTAAATTATTTATTTGTAGATATCCTGACTGACTTTCTAACATCCCTAAAAGCCATTCCTGCTTAATGCTTGCGTTTCCATGTAACCATTCATTAAAAGAATATACTTGAACCATGTAGAATTTATTCATAATTATCAAAATTTACAATAAAAATAATTTTTGCATGTTATTACTTATTTTCTCTCTCCACTGTACAATTGTTGTAAATGTTTACGTTTATTGTACAATGTTCTAAATTTGAAAATAAACGAGGAATCAGCTGTTCTGACTGAATATTTGTATTTAGAGGATTAGTAACATTAACTTGTATTGCAGGTCTTTTAGAAGTTGATGGTACTTCGGTGATCATTTCTGAAACTTTCCTTTTTCTTTTAAGGATTCTTCCACATAAGACTCAGCCACACTGCTACTTTTCCAACCGCCGTGTCTTTTCAACGATAGCAAATCACCACCTTGATTTACTAATAAGGTGGCCGAACTTCTGCGGAAACAATGGCCTGTAAATTCTTTAGGGTTTTCTAAATGTAAAAACTCTGCAATCTTTGAGGGAATTGAACCTATAGTATTAATGCCTACAGGTGAGCCCCAACATTTTCCCTTTTCATAACGCAGAAATAAACGATCATTGATTTTAGTTATTTTCATTCGTAGTGCCAAATACTTTTTAACGATCTTAACCCATTCTATATTTGATATAACAAAAGAACGACTAACATTTGTTTTCGTTTTAGGAATCTGAATAAGCAGGATATCATCCTTGAATTCAATGTCACTAATAACCATTTTAAATAATTCGTCCCTTCTACAAGCTCCAGATAATCCAATTATTAAAACAACCTGAAGATAAGTATGTAACTGTAATCTTGGTGCAAATGACAAATTTTTTTTGCAGAATATAGGAAAATGTAAGTACTTACTTTCATTAATAAGAAATTATCATCTTGGGCTTGGGTGATAAAGGAAGAGATATGATCTGCCTCCAAAACTTTACTTTTCTTTGGTTTATGAAGTGCGGCCTTTCTTTTCAAGAAAGATATCAGTCTCGCATATTTTGAAATGTCTAAATTATCGTAAAGAGAAATACATGATCGTAGCATCGAATAGATAGCCCATAACGATTTGGTTTTTTTATCCACTAATTGTGTAAAATACGCAAGAAGAACATTTTCAGAGTAGACTTTTGCTTTATTTACGTTACACCAATTTTTGAAGACATTATACTGAGCTTCATACCGTACTTTTGATTTTTCTGGTAGTAATTGTTTAGTAGCCCCATCTGCTAATTGCTTTATTTCAGGGGTGTTGAGGTAAAACTAACATCACTATCGCTCATTTTGACTATCACAAAACAGAGTCACACAATTAAAAGCCCTCAAATTATTTTTAATTTGAATATGGGGATCAAAGCACACTATGTTTAAGCAAATCCAACAATCAATTATTTTTTTTAAATTTAGACTAAAATTTGTCGGCCAAAAGCTTTATACAAAATCTCAATGTGTTAAGTTCTTCTACAACGCTCAACTAATAAGACACTCGCCCTTCGGGCTCGTGTCTTAAACAAAGTTGTCGCGCTTTAAATTTGAACTTACCGCATTCGAATGTAAATAGCTATTAGTTGCTTATTGAGATACGTATAATTTGTAATGCGTTTTAAATTAAAAATAATAGTTTCCTATTTAAACTTATCAAAAGTGGGTTTTTAAAAATTGTGTACGTTTTATAAACACTTTATGTGAATTGTTTTTTGTACGACCAACATAATCCCGTTAATTATTAGTGGTGGGAGGCAAGTTTGTAAAATTTTAACTCGTATTTTAAAGCATTTCTCGTTTGAAGTTTAACGGCTTGAATGTGTAAAAACGTTTGTCTACAAATTTGCTTTCGGGTATAATCGGCAGAATCCCGGTAATTGTTAGTGGTGGGGAGACGAGAAAATTAAATTATTTTATAAAGCATTTCTTTTCAATGCTCAATGAAACTGGCCTTGAAAAAGCTTTGCTCTACTAAATTAATGTTGTAACGTGTACCTATGTATAGAAATAAAAGGTAGGGAAATTTTTAAATATTATTGACAACACATTTGTTGTTTAACAGAGAGTTGGTATTTACTTTCCACAATTAAACGTAGATATTTAAAAATGTGTAATTTATTCGATTGTTTGAACATCTTGTACCAAATAACGTTTTGATTTTTCAAGTGTCCATTGCGTATGTAAGATTGATAACGAAACGTTTTTATTTATAGATATGCTGACAAATGACTCATGCACAATGTAAACGCTTTTTGTGTAGTTTTAAACACGTAATTAAATCTAATAAAAAAATCACTGTAAACTTAGTTATATATACAGATTTTCAGATTAAAAAGCCTACTTTTTGTAAATCGTATGCTGTCTAGTAATAATTTTTCTATCTAGCTATACACAAATGACCAACGTGTACACCTAAATTCTACCTTCGTAAATAACAACTTTTTATTCGTCATTAACTTAACTATTCTGGGTTTTAATTTTAACTCTAGTTATCGACTAGCTAGACGATTTGTTATAAAACGTGAACGATGTGTTCTTTTTTATGAGAGTTTTGATGATTTACAGACATTATAAGGTATTTTTTTAGTTTGCAAAATTTTCTATAATTATGGAAGAGAACAACAGTTTAATACGATAATTTGCGGGTCATCTTTGCTGGAGTATAGATGCAACTTGCACTTGACTTATGAGGATATCTTGCATAAAACAATAGGGCATTTTAATTTATAAATATAAAAATGATTTTAATTTAATTTATTAATACCGGCAGTTTTTTTCCCATCATTTCACTAGATGACATACATTATATTAATTATATAATAAATTAAAAAACTTCTCAATAACGCACATTAATTTAACACATAAGTTACTAAAAGCGTAATTAAATCTAATAAAAATGCACTGTAAACTTATTTCTATATACAGCAATATCTCTAAATAACCATATAATTTTCGGATTTTAATATAATTAACTAAAATGAACGATCAATGTCTTAAACCAGAAAATTTAATCGGAATAAAATCACCAAATCGATAATATATATAACTAAACTAGTAAACTATCAACTTCAAAGACAGTTTACAATAACACGGTTTTGGGATTGATATACATTATCAGTTCTATCTTTTAGATTATTCGAACATTTTAATTAAAAGAAATGTGTTCAGTAACGTTTAGGCTTCTGAGTAACTCTCTTTCTAAGTCTCTTTGTAGTAAATGTTATTATAAATTCGTACAAGGAATCAAAATCAATTACATAATTATTTTCATCTATTTACTCTTATCTTCATCACTTATTCCTTCATCTGATGAACCAGTGTTCACCACGAATGCCGTATTTCAACTACTTTATCTAATAGAGCAGCACGTACCCACATTTCATTAGCTAAAATATTGATACGAATGCAATGTTTCTTCCAACCTGATTTCACAAATCCGTATTATCCACCTGCATGAACAATAATGTACTTGGTAACTCCATAAGAAGGGTAAATGTAAGTTTTGCATAAGTACATAACTAGTTTCTTCATTACAACCAAAGCATCAAACTTCCTTAAATAACGAGAACGCCAAGCTACAATATTATTGCGCTCCATTAACAATTGGTATTCTTTGTATTTAAATCCTATTTTAAACAATTCTTTTTGAACAGTATTTGGACCAACTTTGTAGTTAACTTTATCGTGCATTTTCTGAACTAATATGTTCATCGTTGGTACTTTCTACAGTCTAAAGTAGATGAACAGTTCGTTTCAAAACGCCAAAATCAAAATTAAGATCATTCAAAACAATTTTGTTGGAATCACCACTCAATTTCTCATTTGACGGAGAATTTAATATTCCACTTTCAGTTTTTCGAGTTTCATTTCTGATAACAACATGAATTATTTACAAATTCATCTGCTTTGTATCACAAACGTACATTATTTGCTTTATAAAACTCCTAGTTGTAGCTGTAGCTAATGGACTCTTTTAGTTTGCCAGACAAAGATAATGTTAGTGTGTATGTCTATAAGTTAACGTGAATATGATACACAATGCGCGCGCCAGTAGTAATTTAAAACTCTCATGTTGCCACTGCTGCCACTATTAGCAGCTCTCACTCTCAAATTCGTAAAATCATTTGTCAACTATATTGATACAAAGTATTTCTTATTTAAGGTTAGGTTTTTGACGGTTTTGTGGTTTTGACATGAGTAACCTCGTTGTCGCCCCTCCAACAGCAGAGGTGAGTGACCAATACCGACACAGCTGTACCAACATGCGCGTTTAGTAATATTTTTTAAAATCAAACATAACCATTTAAATTAAAACATATTTTATTGTTCTTAAATCATTAAAAAATAACTTAAGAAATTAGTGTAAACAAAAAAATAAGAGTGCGCTACGTAATATAAAATCACACAAATTTGCTTACCGTTACAATATCGCAGTAAAGAGTTTTGAAAAACACTGCTTTTTTATAAAGATGAATAAACGGAAAAACTGGAAGAACCAAAACTTCCAATTGATAATTAAAATTTCTGTCAGAGACTGTATCAGCTGTTATTGCTTAATTGTGATTGGACTAATGTTTTGCCACCACAAATTTTTTAAATTTAGTCAGGTGTTTTCCGCGTTATTTTGTGAATGATAAAATAAATAATTATATAAAAAAAATATTCAGCGTACTAAATCGCAATCCGTTCAATTTGAATTCTGCGTTTAGACAATAGGATTTTGTAGTGTCGAACCTGAAAGATTTTAGTGTTCTTTGTTAACACACAAATATTATTACAAACTCAAAACCTTACTTAATTCTTAAGATTACGGAAGCACTGTTTGAACAGGTACTTTGCTGATATATTCATTGATGTTAGGATATTGTTGACCTGTAACGTATGTGACATATAAATCCTACATTTGGGGACAAAATAAGCAGATTTAGATTTTCATAGTTTATTTGTTTATTCGTATGCTACATTTTTTAATATTGTATTGTAACGTAAGTATTATGTATGGTGTCCCAGAAGATCAGTATAAACCTGTATAGTGTAGTGACGAAACCGTGTGCAATTCTAGATTGGTTCTTCTTTGTTTCAAGGTTTAGGAAAACCGTTAAAACCTAAACATGACTACTCTTACCCACTATTACGTAATACTATACTAAGTGACATAGAAAGAAGAACACCCAGTAATAATGAATTTATTTAAACAATTTTGATATACTAGTGTATACGAATTAGATTAGTAAACGATCACAATTTGATAAAAATTAAACTGTTAACTTCTTCAAAAAACTTAATAATGTGTTGCTCGACCACGATGTCTTGTGCACTCATTAACACGTCTGAGCATACTTCTAATGAGGTGATCGATTTCTTCTGGAGGTATCTCATCCCATGCTATCTGTAACTGATGCTGCAAAGCCGCTAGAGTTTGTGCAGGGTGAGGTAAATTGAGTAATCTTCTTCCCATAATATCCCAGACGTGCTCGATGGGCGAAAGATTGGGGAGATCTTGGTGGCCAAGGCAACAAAGCAATTTGATTGGCCTCAAAATGAGCCAAAGAAACCCTAGCAACATGAGGTCGTGCGTTGTCTTGTTGGAATGTAGTAGAGCAAAGCTTTTTCAAGTCCAGTTTCATTGAGCGTTGAAAAAAAAATGCTTTATAAAATAATTACAATTTTCTCGTCTCCCTACCACTAACAATTACCGGGATTCTGCCGATTATACCCGAAAGGAAATTTGTAGACAAACGTTTTTACACATCCAAGCCTTTAGAACGTCAAACGAGAAATGCTTTAAAATACGAGTTAAAATTTTTCAAACTTGCCTTCCACCACTAATAATTAACGGGATTATGTTGGTCGTACAAAAAACAATTCAATATCTTATACGAGAAAAAAACACACAAGGTGTTTATAAAACGTACGCAATTTTTAAAAACCCGCTTTTGATAAGTTTAAATAGGAAACTATTTTTTTTTAATTTTAAAACGCATTACAAATCATACGTATCTCTATAAACAACTTAAGTCTATTTATAGTACAACCGATTTTATGCAGTTTGAGAAATAAAGTGTATTATATGTAGTTTAGTTCTATGCATCGAAACAAGCAAGAATAAATAATTGGCAAAAAACACTATTCGATGACATGCGATTTAAAGCCAAAAATTTCAAAAGTGTAAAAATAAACGTTTGTTTAATAAATTGCATATTTTGAAAATAGATTAATATTTAAAATCTTTATAGTTTAATTTTAAATTTAATTACACAAAAAAACCTACAACGTGTGCTAAAAATATTTTGCATATTTTCATAGCAGTTGGAATTTTAAATTCATATTAAGTAAGTCAAAACATTTTCTATTTATTACATTATTTCTCATACCTGGACCAAAAACGTTGGACCAAAAAATTGTTTTAAAAAAACTAAACATTTGTAATTTTTGCATATTTTCGTATGCTGTGCTTTTAATCTTTGAATTGACCACCAAATATGTATTATTCCGCACGAAAAATGCCCGTCATACACAAGAAAATGCAAATACGTCAAAATATAACATTATAAGATATGTCTATTTATAGCGTTCTTCCTGTCTGGAGAATTGATAGCGTACAAGATCACACATTCCTAATAACTGCAAATATGTTGTTTTTTTTTTTTAAATTGGAGTTGAGCGACATGTTATTTAACTATAATAAATGGTGCATTTTTACAATTGAGTTTTTGTTTTCGTTATCAAGTCTACTAGCTTTGTTTGTTTTAAATAAACTGTACAACAATATAAAAACTTGGTCAAAATGGTTTTAGTATCCTGTGTTGCCGCCTCCAGCTTGAATTACTGCTTGCATTCTTTGTGGCATACCGCGTATTAAGTTTGCAACATAGTCTTGGGGAATATTTTCCCATTCTTGTAACAGCGCGTCTTCCAGTTCTTGTAAATTAAGAAACGGCCTCTGGTGGCGTTTTAAGGGTTGTCCTAGATGATCCCAGACATGTTCGATTGAGTTTATGTCCGGACTTTGCGCAAGCCATTGCAGAACTGGCAATTCGATCTTCTCCAAATATTGTTGCACAATTTCTGATATGTGGGGTCGTGCGTTGTCGTGCATAAAAATGTAATTTTTGCCAACAAAGGGCACGTAAGGTACCACATGCTCTTCTAAAATGTCGGTAATATACCTAGCTGCTGTTAACCAAGCACCAGGTAATGGCACTAACGCTGTACGGCCTTCCAAAGACATGCCTCCTCATACCATCACTGATCCTCCACCATAAGGGATACGTGGACAAAAGTTGCAAGAAGAATAAAGTTCACCAGCTCGTCAGTAGACCGGTATACGTCTGTCGGAAGCCCATAAACTATACCGCGTCTCATCAGAGAAAACAACATTAGCCCAGTCGTGAATATCCCAATCCACATGTTTATGTGCCAATGCTAATCGTGCTACCTTGTGTTTTCTGGTGAGAAGTGGACCTCGAGAAGAAACATGGGCTTTTATCTCATCCTCTCGAAGACGGTTTCGTATAGTTTGAATAGAAAGAGGTACATTTTTAACCGTCAAAAGTTCATTTTTTAAGAATCTAGCTGTGAAATGACGTGCACGCAGAGCATTCAAGCGTAGAAATCGGTCGTCTTGTAAGGTGGTAGCTCTTCTGCGACCTTGCCCAGCCCTTCTTCTATAGTTTCCAGTTTTCATAAAACGTGCTGCAACTCTGGATACAGTTGAAGACTACTCGTAGAATTCTTGCTACATGCCGCATACTACGGCCATCTTCCAGCAATGCTATACATTGCACGGTTTCTTCATAAGAAAGATGCAAAGATGCACGTTGCTGAACATTCATAACAATGTCAGACCAAAAACTCAACCGACAAGATAATTATCTGCAATAATTGAATGTTGGTCTATTTAACGTTTTTTGAAATAAACAAAAATCGGCAGCAAACTGTGCGTTGTTTATAATTCGTTGAGATGTCAGAAAAGCACATTTAATTAAATTGGGCGAAAATAGTTTATTTAAATTATAAGTGACCACGAATGTTCAGGTGTTGCGATAATTTTTGTGCGGAGTGTATCTTAAACATAAATGCCAAACAGATTTTTAATAACTTCAAAAATAAAAGTTTTGTAGGACGTTAAAGTCGACAAATTAAAAAAATTAATGTCGTCCGAAAACTATGAAATATTGCAATAATAGTCAAGCTCCCCTAAATAAAAGTTAAATGTCCAACTTAGAGTTAATTTATTTTGTAGGCTACAAACTTAGCAATAAGTAAATCAATATATAAATAAGCAACATTAAATAATAGAAATTACAAAGACGACCACGATGTAGTTGTAATGTGCTCTAATAGTTGCTTATTACGTAGATAATTTCGGCAAAAAAAACTTCACACTTTACAATTCAATTCATTTGTCAATCAATTTTTATGAAAATTTACAGACGTGTACTCTAAAATATTATAAACTTAACTGTCAAATAGTTTTTTGATAACTTTAGAAATGAACACTATATACAACAAAAATTTAAAAATTATTTCATATTTTACTGTTTTGATACTTTTTTGGGGTTTAGAAGTAAAACAAACATGATAAGCTTGAATTTCCAGTTATTTTCGGAAACTTTTTTTAATATTCTCCATTAGACTTTCATTAAATTATAATAAGAATCAATCCAATTTAATACGAATCATGTTATTCATACTTTATACGGTATATACTGTGGAATTACAAAGGCGAGAAATGTAATTTTCCCACCAATACTTATTTCCATTTTCTTCATTTCTGCTTCTAAATCTTGCTATCATCCTTTTCTCCTTTAAGTTCTTTTTTCTATTAGGTATTTAGGTATTCTTTGTGTTATTAGTTCTCTGAAGCCTTCGTTATATTTACTGTTTTTTTATATTTGATCTTCTTTCCTGCAATTGGTTATCCTTATCCCTCATTATTTTTTCCTCTTCTATGTTTCTTCCTTCTTTTTTATCCTTTCTACCTCTTCTCTCGCATATCCTCCTTCTCTATTTCTGACTATATTATATCCTTCGAGCCTTCACTTCTTTCCAGCACTCATATAGAATTGCGTTATCATTTGTTTTTTTCTAACCTTTCCTCGTAATTTATTATTCTCTTCCCTGCCTGTATCCGTATCTTTTCCAATTTCACTTCTTCTTCTACTATATATCCTGGTGTTTTTCTCTAGTCCAAACGTCAATTTTCAGTACTTTTTCTGTACGCTTCCACCAAACTCCTTTCCTTTAAAATTTTTCATAAAAATTGTCGGTTCACATATTCCTTGTATTTATTTTTCTTTCTTTTTTTCTTCAACTCTCCATTCCTTTTTTACCTCCGTAATTATTCCCATTTTCGCTCTTCCATTTTTCTTACTTCTCTCTATGTACTGTATTTTCCATACAAACTCTTGTGCATCTTATCGTTCCATTCTCTCCAGTTTTTCTCCTCCAACCATGTTTTCACTAATCCCACTACTTCAAAACTCCTTACATATTTCCAAAAATCTATTTCTTTATTTTTCAAACCTGTTATATTTCAAACAATTTTGTTTTTATATTTACTACTTTTCTTTTTTCTCCCTTTCCCTTATTGGCCCTTGTTTTTGTCACCTCTTCCAAGCCCTTCACCTTTCTTATTTTTTAGTTTTTCGCATTACACTTTCTTATATCCCTTTTCTTCCACCATCTATCCAAACCTTTCCATATCCTACTCTTATTCTTCTTCCTTCTTTCTCCTGTCTTCTACCTTCTTTTCTTATTACTTCTTGCATTTCTCTTTCATTCCTTGTTAGATCATCATCTATACATTTTCTGCTTTCTCTCAACTTATTCTTCTCTTTCATTAGGTACCTGCTGTTTTTTCTCCTAGTTCCCCAATCTCCCCCTATCGCCTTTTTTTCCTTCTGCCTTTCCCTACTACATATTCCTCTTGTACTTCCAGTTTCACTCTCACCTTCTCTTTTATTATTTTCTTGACAGTCTCAGTAATTGCTTCACCGGTCCTTTATTTAGTATGGTATTCTTCCTTTTTTTTTCTTGGCTTTTCAGTGCCTTCTATGTTAATCACCTTACCCTCTAACTCTTGCTTCTCCCTTACCCATTTCTTTCTTTTTCCTTCCATACCTTTTCTTTCCATATCCTCTTTCAGCATTTTTATTTCCTTCATACATTCTCTAAATCCTTCGTCATCTCATCATCTACTATCATTTCTGTCAATCTTTAAATTTCTTTCTCATTCCGTTCTTTTTCTGTTGTTCTGGTGTCCTCGTCGTCTTTGTATTTCTTTCTTTTACGTTTTCCTCTTCCACTTCGTCCCTTTTTCTTTTTAAAAAGTAAATTTCCTACGAATTCCTCTTCCTCTCTTTTACCTCTGTTCGTATTCATTGTAACGACGCAATATTTTATTGTTACTAGTTTATTGTAATTAGTACCTTTAGTTTTCTTTTAATAACGTTTGTAATTATAAATTCTTAGTTATTAAGTTATTTATTGTACAAATATTATGTAAGTTGTGAATTTGAAATAAGGTGCGATAGTGGCTTAAGCGCTCGAGTAACAACATACGTTCTTCGCGCATTATTCCCAGTCAGGGAACTGTTGTTCCCACTTTTCGGGATAGGCTTTATAAGCAAAACTTTGGGGAATTTAGGGATTCTAGTTCAAGGTGCTACAGCCGATCCGAATCCACCAACTAATACCGGGGTAAGTGATTTCTCTCTTTTAAAAACCGCCTGGGACACCGCCCCGCAATTCCACCTTCTTACAATTAACAATTAATATAAAAAATTCTTCCTTAAATAATAAAAAGACGTGTTATACTGATAAACCCAGGAACTGAAAATAAGTATAGTGTAAATAAAATTTAATCAGAAGAAGTAAACGGAAAGCAACAAAGAAATGAAACATCGTAGAAACAATTTAGGGTCAAGGGGTCACTGCCGAGAACACGTCCAAGGTCGCATGTAGCATGTCACGTATATATAACGCACAAGGTTAGTCTATTTTTAGAACAATAAAATTTGTATCAAAAGAAATTAAATTTGTAACTATATATTTTTAGTTGCATAAATGTTGTGCATGTTTGTTATATAAATTGCTACTCATATTTGTAAAGTAAGTATTTTCTATAATAAAAATTTTGTTAAATCATAAACCGCATTTTTTTTTTATTATGAATCCAAGTCTTTGAGATATTGTAAATTAAAGAATAATAATTAATAAAGGCTCATGTTCATGTACAATGTAAAATTATTTTATTCAACACAAAAATGCAATTATTGCAATATGTCATTTTTGATATTAATATTGACAGTTTTCGATATATTAATTTTTAAAACAAGGACTTTGAAGAAAATGGTTCATTATTTGACCAAAAAGCAAAAAAATCATAACCAAATTTTTTTTTCTTTCGAGACCATTTTCTTTAAGTTTAGGTAAATAAATGATCGTTACAAACTGTCAATGTAAGTTACAGAAAATTTGTATCACTTGTTTTAAAAATACTTGTGAAATATCTCTGGTTTTAGTTTTAGTTTTAAAACTTAGTATGCTTAAATCTACCCAAAACTGCAAAAAAAAATTAAGTAGTGCCAATTAAAAAAATAACGATGACATCATTGCAAAAAGTAGAAGGGTCACCAAGAATCATATATCTTATTTGTGATTCGGTCACATTCGGAAAAATTGACCAATGACTGCAACCCGTTTATGTGATCAAAAATGAGTATGTCAAAACTACTGAAAAATTAATTTATCACACTAATCAGTGAATGTTAATTATCAAGACCATTATTAACGATGAAGCACTATTCTGCCATAGAAAAAAAAAAGTCTTGGGTCACACTAAAAAAAAGAAGAAACTTGGAAAACTATCGCCGAAGAGTACAACAGCATCCGCGATGTTAACAAAGAAGTAAACAATTGTACATTTATAAATTATACACTGGTACATTTTACATTATGTAAACAGTCTTCGACATTTTTTTATCTTGCTAGAGAACTATTGTTTAATTGAAAATGTTGTAGTCTAATATGAAACATACTCAGAGGGAAACCTTCACCAAAAAGAAACAAAATAGGTTGAAAACCGGCGGGGGTCCTGAATTGATTGATGCCGATGAAGCAACTATTGCCCCACATTTGATGACAACGGCACTTGTAAAAGTTTACCAACTCTTATTAATGAATTAATGACTAATATGCTTACTAAGTTTGGAAAATCGTAGGTCATGCAGTGATATCACGTTTACTTGGACGCCTATATTGCGTATGTCTCGAACAATTAATGCAATGCCCAATTCCATTGATATATTTTTTACACCAAACGTCGATTAAAAGAACAGTTACGCAAAGCATATTTCTTGACCTGAAATGAAACGTGTAAATAAAATATAAGTATAAGTTTTTTTCAAGTAATATATATAACAAACACTGAGAATCACCCGACAGCTGTTTCGTCCTTTTGGGACTCATCGGGAGTGAGAGAACTCGAGTGATTCTCAGTGTTTGTTTGCTATTGTACAACCAATTCCGTACTTTACTGCAGGCGATGCGAAATTTTTATACTTGCCAACTGTTATGTTGGCTATACTTATTGAAGGATCGACTATCTAACTGCTTTACATACCTGTCGGAAAAAGTTGCTTACATTTACGTACGTGAACGCTTTCACGAGTCGACACTAGATGTCGAAAAAGTTATCGTTTAAATATATATATATATATTAAATGTTCGTTTAGAATATATCAATTTTCTGTTTTTTTGTTTTATATTACGGATATATGTATGTAATTATATGCTCAATAGTGACGAGCGCACAATGTATACGCATTCTATAAGGATTTAGTTTTTCATAGTAACACATGTAGGGGATATTTTACCTGTATGTGTTTTTTTTGTATAAATAAATAAATAATGACGCTGTATAAATAGTGTCATTAATTGACCAGCATAGATTTATCTTATTAATGTTAAGGAATGTTAATGATTGTATAAATCCGCCTTTATTTAATTTACTTATTCTTATCTAGAATTATTGACCTAACTTCAAAACAAGTTTTCTTTAAATACTTGTTTAAATATTCGATTTTGGAAAAAAAGCAGTAAGCAGTAAAGTCATTTTTCATCACTCATGCGTATTGCACCAAAACTAAGCAAATTGTCACTAAGGTAAGTTTTGTTAAATCGACATTTATTGTTTTGAAAAATACGTTGCAGAGTTTTTTAAAGACTTTTTATGGACGCCCTGTATATCCATTATTCCAGACGTTTGCACTGAATACAGGATATGATGAATACGTTTACAGATTTTAAGGGCAAATTTAGAACATGCAAAAACAGAGTACAAGTTTATATAAAAATATACTTTTTGGACTTTGGTTTTAGGGCTGGAAGATCTTTGAAGATCATGTCTTCAAGTTGTGGTTGTCATTTACAACATTTATTGTACTAATTATCACTAATAAAATTTAGTTTTGTTATTTTTAAAGCTTACATTTATTAAAGGTGCTTCAAAATTAAATTTATTTTCTCTAAAAACCTGTATCTAAATGCTTTGTTTTTATCTTTGAAATTTCTTATTCTTACTAAAATTAAAAATGTAAAAAAATATAACAAAAGTTATCCTTTGGCCCTTTCAAATAAGTTTTGAATATATGTAAAAAAACGATCTAAACTCATCATCTTCAAAGAGCTCCAGCTCCAAAACCAAAATATAAAAAGTACAAGTTTATATAAACTTTCACCTTACTTTTGCATGTTCTGTTTACCCTTGAAATCTGTAACATGTATTTATTAACACCCTATATAAAAAAGAAGCCAAACTAAAATAAAAACGAGCCGATCAGAAAGCGGAATAACAATTAACTTAATCACTTATTTTAAAACTTATCGAAAATCAAAATCTGTGTAACCGTATTCCTAAATCAACCCCATCAAAAAGTCGGTGTTATTTGTGTTCCAAAGCTAAAGATAGCAAAATGAAATCAAAATGTTTTGGTTGCGAAAATTTACATGCGGGAAACATTCCAAAAACAAAATTGTATCTATCAAATGTAAGAAACCGACAATTAATTATTATAAATTTGCCGCCAAGATAAGAATTATCTCACAACTTAAATTTCAATTATCATGCGCAACCGTCCCACTTAGTGGAACCCCCCGTATAACGTTTGTCCACTCGTTAGTTGGTGATAACGTTCCCTTTATAAGAGCGAGCGCGGTGCCAAAACAATGATTATTTTATTACTATTCCATAATTATTTCTTCAGAATCCTCTGAGAACACCAAACTCCTTAACAACCGTCCAAATCCAGTCTAATTAACCGCAGTTACTCTTTACTTTACTATATACTGTACGCATTCTTCTCACTTCTAAGCTGCGATACTAGTCTGTATTAGGTGATTGGATTTGTCTCGTCTAGACATAGGTCTCTGTTCTTTTCACTAACCGTATTTTCGAAACACATTTCAACTGTTCATTAGCATTCGGTACGGGTTTTGGCAAAACCATTTTAACCGCTTAAAATCCATCTATACAACTACCGTTATTAAACTGTTCTCTTACAGCTAGATAGTACATACTTATCACCAAACCCCTACAGTGTGGCTGATTTATTTGGTAGCACTTGCAAAAAGTGTGTTCGCTTACTTTAATTACAGCCGCAGTCAGACCACCACCGACACCAAAGGTATAACCTAAGTAAATGCCAACAGTTAACTGTAAAAACTTGTGTGCGTTAAAGTGCACGGCGCCATCTAAGCGATGGTTTTAATGCTAAAAACAACACGTGAGTCGATAAAGCCAAGATAACTTGTACAGAAGCATACACGCACGAAAGAACACCTGATGCAGCATTTCGCTCTTATTATGAGCTCATCAGAGGTGTATACTCACGTGCGGTATACAACTGTACAAGACGGCGGTTGGTCTTTTAAACTCTCCTTGTTTTTAGCATTAAAACCATCGCTTAGATGGCGCCGTGCACTTTAACGCACACAAGTTTCTACAGTTAACTGTTGGCATTTACTTAGTTTATACTATTTACACGTGTCCATTTTAACACGAGATGTCGCAAGGTATAACTTTTCTTGCATTGACCGCTCGCATACAAGGCTTCATCGTACTCGGATGACTATAAGTTATCTAAGGTTTTTTACGACGGACTTCCGTCACTTAGAAAGCCCTATTCTTAAACTTCGTTATTTATCGCTTAAGGGATTTATAAAACCGTATTCTTAAACTCTGTTACTTGTCCCTTAGGGAGCAAGACCGGTTAGCAGTTAATGTATAACTTGACTACCCTGTTACAGCAATCCGATAACCCCTACTGTTAGGAACAACCCTCTGCATCACCAGCACCGACACGCCGTCCAGTTCGACCCTAAAAGGGATACCCGTACCCAAAAAAACGTCAAACCGAGGACAAGGTCACGGTCGTGTCTACGATAACGCCACATTCCGCCGGGAGATTTCGATCGTATGTGATAAATCATTTTATATTGTACGAGTATATTAGCATCGTATGTAAATAATTACTGTAACATTGGTTTACAGAACTTGTAAATATAATAATATGTGTATATTATTTCGAACTCTGGACACTATTCTTCGACTGAAGCTAAACCCCCGGCTAAGTATAAATTTTGTACGAGCTTATTTATCTCCAAATTATAATTTTTAATTGTAATTTTTGGGCATCAAAGGTGCACGTTTACACAAATGTGAAAAATAATCAATTGTAAGCATCTTGTTATAGGTAATAACATTCACATACAGTTATAAAATTAATTCAAGCAGCTATTCAGAATGAGTCTTACGCAATCTTATATGATTTTAACTATAAAAGGTTCATAATTTCAAATCTAATTATTACATCAAACGTTAAGCGACCATCTATTATTGACAGAATCAATGAGAACCGCTTACTCTTTAATATTGTCTATATATGACCCTAATTTTCCTACCAACTCTCCACTCATGCTAATTAACTCCAGAATCAATTCACTTAAACACAAAAAAAAAACTTTGCTAAATGAATTTGAAAGGACCATCAGTTACTTTGAAAAATACTTTTGAGAAAGATTTATTGCATTTCTGAAAATTAAATTGCAATATATTATGAAGATTAACGATTCTGGTGGCTTAAAAATTTTAAATGGGCACGTCTCTCTTGTATTTAATGACTAGTTTACTTAATGCGACGCAAGAAACTGTAATCGTAATAAATGTTTAAGGTTTTTCTTTTTATAAGAGATTTTTTCTAATTAAGTAGCATCGATTGCTGCCATTTTCGTCTTTAATGTAACTTTGTCTCATCAATGTGAAATTTATTACGCTATGAGCCCTATTGTTTAGTGAAGTTTTATGCGCTTTTTACAGCAAAGTCAACAAACATATAAAATAAATTAATCTATGTATTATAAGACGTAAGATTTCTTTAATCTATTAAGACATTCAAAAGGCGTGGTTACTTTTATTGCACACATCTGACTATTGAATCGAAAACTGGCAAAAATATTGACTGTGTCAACAGAAGCTATAAATAAAATGTTGGTTGAACAGTCACACTACTCTCAATCTTTGTAATCAAGTAATATATTTTTATACTTATCTTAGCTACAATCACATTGTAATATGGCAAATTACATGTATATAAAAAATTTGGAAGCAATTACTACCTATTACTGACCTGTTGGGCTAGTTGCATAACTGTCTTTTTCAAGTTTTACTAATGTGACATAAAATAAACATAACTACAAAAATTGATATAATTTTCATTTTGAATTACGCTTCTAACATCGCATAAGCTAGAAGCCAGATGTATGTTAAAAGTTCGGCAAAGTATCTCTTTTAAAGTAACTATTGTATTAAATTTAGAACAAAATTAAAAGGGAGTGTGCTACGTTTATTTTGTAAAAAAAATTTACAAGCAACCCAGTTATATACGTAACTGTTTGTCATTAATAACATCTAACGGGTTTTTTAAATACAAAACTGAGCTAGGAAAATATGGGAATGTTCTTTGACAATCTGGTAATATTTTTAACAAAGTAGTCAGCTGAACAAAGATATCTACGAATACATTAATTTTTGTTAAGGTTACGGTTCATTTATATCACGTTTTAATGCAAAGTTCCACACCACCACGCGTTATTTTGTTGTGTTTTTTGTCTACCCTGTAAACATATTTTAATCAATTTAATTCCACGACCCGCCCAGTCCAGTTTTTTATTTTGCTTTAAAGTATTCCCACCAGTAACTTGATTCTAGCTTTATAGATGGGGCGATGGTCGTTTATCCATTTTAGTAAAATACAGATTGTTAATAAAAAATGTGACAAAATTGCATTGAGAGAAACAGTAGGCTGCATTCATTCAATAATTTTTCTTGATTAAATCACAAAATAATCCTTTTAAAATTAAACTTTTTAGTAATTGTATAAATATTCTAACCTTATTAAACTCTCAAATTAAAGCGCAACGATCGAAGTTGCTTTGCCGGCTTAACTTTTAAAATAATTAATTGTCTCTCACTTATCTTGCGCAGGAAGGTAAATGTCTAATCGGAATGCAAACAGCATATATGCAGGGTGATTTACGTAGCCCGTCGGTTAGGAAGTTTGTTTTCCTGAAATTTCATCAATATGAAATTTGGTATATGGCGATAATCGCCTACTCTTAGTCTAACTAAAATATTTTCAGAATGGCGCTGATCATAAAATTGAATGTAAAATTCAGAAATACGGCTATTCAATTTAAAGAAAACACAGATGGTGTAAAATTTCCGGTATGTCTAAAAGTGCCGCTATTTTGAAAATACAGGGTTCGTCAGTGAAGCGGGAAAATTTTAAAAGTTTTATTATTCAGTTGACGTTTGGGCGAGGGTGATGAATTTAATAATAAATTGTCAGTTATATAACGCCATTTAATAAAGATGGAACAGTGGTCAGGTGCAGCCTAAGGAATTCAATAAATAAATATTTCTTATTTAAGGTAGGTTTTTTGAAGGTTTTGAGATTTTGACATGAGTAACCTCGGTCACCGCTCTAACAGCAACAGGTGAGCGACCAATACCGACACAGCTGTACCAATAACATGCGTGTACAACTCAGGTAAAATTGATGTAGGGGAGTACAAATCCGCCTCTATTTTAAGTATTACAAAACTTTACTTATCTACTAATCAGATCAATAATCGGTAACTCAACATAATCTTTAATGTCTCCTGTAGTAGTTCTGAAGACGAATTTTTAACGTCAAAGTCCACAACAAAACTTTATTTAATATACAAAATTTATAAGAACTTGTACCCCTGTTAATTTATAATCCCTTAACTAACAAATCCAAAACTGTTAACAACAAACAAAAAATGCAACTTAGCCAGAAGAAACGTATAGGTTTAAGCTTTATCAAAACTAAGGTTTGAACCCACATCACTTGCGTTTCCAACCAGCACATAGAGATAAACAAAAAACTGTGGTATCATAAACATAAACTTGAACAAAGAACCTTAACACAGTAATTAATCTAATTATTATCATTTCCTTGAAATTTCTGTCTGTCTGTCTGTTTATCATCTCCTCCAAAGTGTTTCAAAAAGAAAAAAACTGAATACATCATTCGATAGATTAAGGCGGTCTGGATGCAAAAGTTTTGAAACTCTAATTTAACCCCTGGGGGTTGGCCACACCCACTGTTCTCAAACTTTAAAATTAATTTTTGTTTTATTACCAAATATGTTTGTCTTAACAAGACAAACATCTTTTTATACATTATTTTAACCTATGACCTTAAGGTTAAAAGTTATAGGTCAAAATTTATGGGTCCGTAGGACGCGCTTAAAGACTAGTAAGTAATATATTTGCAACTGTAAGTGTAAACATTTCAAATTAATTCAAACAATTCCAACTAAAAACAATCAACAAAGATATTGACAACTAAACTTCTAAATATTTCTTTGTGTAAAAGAAAAGAAAATAACACTGTCGGCAATTTGCAATTTGAATTTCCAAGATAAACTGCCGTTAAAACAAAACGAATGCAAAAGACTGCTTTTGAATTAACATGTTTAAAATGTACATTTAAAATTAAAATCGGGACCTTATTTACTACTGAACGAACTTTTAATTTATGACGAAAAAAATGAGCTTAACTCACAAAGGTGGCTACATGTAAATGGCTCTACCGTCAATTCAATCTGAGTTGTTTAGCTGCGTTGCGACTGTCGTTCGTATTGCGTCTTGATGAAGTCGGGACTAGATGTTGTCAACAGTAAAGAAGTTCTTCGGTTTTTTTTTCGTAATTGGTACCATTCATGTCGTCGTGGTAATCCTCACTTTTTTGTCAAATGTAAATGCTAATAAACAGTGATGTATAAAACCTATGTCGTCTTCTGTGTAAACAATAATTAATCGTTGAATGAATTCTCACAAAGCGATTCACTCCAACAGCAGACACGATAGCAAAAAACAATTTTTATACACACCGGAGGACTTCATTACCTATCTTTGTCATTATTCGGTTAACTAGGTCCATTTAATTATTCCATGCAGTAATCATATAAATTAATACACTCTTCGACAAAACCCCCGCACTCTATATTTTTATATCCCACTAAATTTTTCTACCGAAAAGCATTTCTTTCACATCTGGTTTATGTGAATAAAATAAGAACAATAACATATAACGAATAATTATATATTTTACGATCACAATCTGAAACAGTTAGCTTTGAAGCGTCCAATAGATAATTTTAAATTGCGCGGGAGAGTTACAAATCGTGTTAACATATTACTTGCGACATACGTTCCGCGTTATTACAAATAATAATGCAACGCGGCGTTTAGCGAATTTAAGTTAGCTAGTACCTCAAAGCCGTACACGATCAAATCGTAATCTAATTTGGATATGCACGCCTTTTATTTTAGAGCCAGAGAATTTAAACCTTTTCTCCGAAAACTTTTGAGATCTAGCCTCCCTGACTTTGTTATTCCACTAATGGACGCGTCTTTTTCTGGTGTGATCGTAGTATGATCATCAGAAGGATTATCTCTGTGTTATTTACTATAGGAACGGCCAGAGCAGGTACTTTTGATCTAAAAAATTTAATATGATCCCAATCTGCTTTATCGATATTTCTTCTTTCAGGAATGTAATTTTTTTCGTAATGGGAAAGTGGTCGTTATTATACAGATTGTCGAGAGCTTTCTACTAGATTTTCAATTAATAGAGTCAAAGCGAAAGGAGAGATCGAAATTTGAAAAATTGTTGGATCTAGTGTTTGAAAAGGTAAGTAAACCATTAATCAGTAACGTCGAATTGGAGTTATTAATAAATAAATAAATTTTCTAATACTCAACCACGAGCGTCTAGCTTTTTCGAACCCCACATCAAATTATGAAGATTAAAATCGCCAGCAAGTAAGTACGCATGTTGCAGCTGGGTAAGTATATCTTCTAGGTCAGTGAGGGACCAAAATCAAAACCAAGTTATTGCATAAACAGAGGGTAAATAGTTGCGTAATTATAGTGCTTACTACCTGTAGGTTGGTGGTAAATAGTATACGTCTCACTTTGACATCTCTTTGAACACAAATATATCACAGGTTTTCTCTATCAAGAATATCACATCACTTATAGAAAACTTTTATTTTGTGATTTGTATATGCTTCCTTTTTGGACATCATCCCCTCGCAAAGAAAGAATCAGGTAGGATTGTTTCCGTTTATATTGAAAATAACTAGGTCAAATCTTCATTTACCAGAAGAGTTGGAGTTGGTTTTACACTTGATGATAGCATTGTTGCTAATATAATGACGTTTATTTCTTGTTGTATGACCTCTTTTAGAACAGGTATTAGTTGTTTAACAATTTCTTTTTGCAGAATCACCACGTACGTTAGAGTACTCTTAGCAATATCCGAACAAGATACTTTTGTTTTGTGTGTGCGTATGACCACTTTTTTCTTCGTTTCCTGATAAGGTAAGTTTTTGTGAGTCTTAATTTTCTGTACGGTTTTTTCTTCTTTGTCAACTTGTTTGCTTCTTATTTTAGTAGCTGCTTTAGCGACGTACATGCCCACTACTCTTTTGTAGCTCAACATCAGGTCGTTGACGTGATCTCTCTGCCTAAACATTTCGTCGAGTCTAATCTGCTTTTCGCTATAAAAAAGATTAAACCCACACTTACCGCAGACACTGATCTTATCCCTCCCTGCCTTCTTCTTTACATATTCAATCTGATCTTTCAAAACACGCGCTACTGTTGATTGGAAATCTGCTCGAATTGCTCCCGTTCATAAAAAGGCGACAGATCCAATGTTCTTAACTATCGCCCCATCGCGCTTCTCTGTAACTTCTCAAAACTTTTCGAATTTTGCTTATATAACCACATCGCTTCTAGGATCTCCCAAAAGCTTCACAGCTCTCTACACGGCTTTATTAGAGGGCGTTCCACAATTACCAATTTAACTGTTATGCACCAGTTTCTTGCTGAATCCTTGGATTCTGGTTTCCAGGTCGACGTTGTGTATACCGATTTTAGTAAGGCTTTCGATCGCTTGAACCATGAGATTCTCATTTCGAAACTACACGCTTTTGGTTTGAGTAACAACTTAGTACAATTACTCAAGAGTTACTTATCTGATAGAACCAAATTTGTTGAGCCGCTTGGCTTCCGGTCGCGAGTCTCAAGTGTCCCTTCGGGCGTACCCCAAGGCTCTGTTCTTGGCTCCCTATTATTCAATATTTTTATCAATGACGTCGCACCTACTCTCTATTATCATTACCTACTGTATGCGGATGACGTAAAGATATTTCAGCTTATACGTAATATGTCTGATGCTCTTGTGCTTCAGAAAAGGCTTGATCTTTTTGATAAATGGTGTCGGTCTAACCACTTAGATCTGAACGTTTCTAAATGTCACATCGTTTCTTATACCAGAGCAAAGTCCATTACTCGCTCTAGCGCTTTTAAAAATCTGGGTGTCACTTTTGAATCGTCTCTGTCCTTTAGTTCGCACATTTGATCTATTGTTTCATCTTCACTTAAAACTCTTGGTTTTATTATCAGAAACTCTAGATATTCTTAAGCGCTGACTTACCTCTCTTGCTGTACAGAACCCTCATTCGAACTCGACTGGAGTATGCCTCGGTAGTTTGGAACCCTACGTATCAGGCTCATATCCACGCACTGGAGCACATTCAGCCCAAATTCTTAAAATTTCTAGCTTTTCACATTGATGGATATTACCCTCGCAATCTGATCTTTTGGCTAGATACAACCTTTCCGATTTAAGTAGTCGTCGCGCCACCTTTTTTCTTCTCTTTCTATACAAACTTATTCATTACCTTGTCGATTGTCCTGAATTGTTGGCAAAATTATCTCTTTCCGTTCCTCGACCTGGGTCTCGTTTTCCTACCACTTTCTGCCTACCCACTCCCCGTACGCGTGTATTGGAGTCATCTCCTATTTTCTCTGTATGCAGCAACAGTGCTCTACGTAAATTTGATATTCTTCATACGTCCATATCCGAGATAAAATCATTCCGTAGCGACTCCCTAGTTGGTTGATCGATTTACATTGTTTAACGTTAACGTTACTACTTTTATTTGTTTTGGATTATATCTGTATTACCTACGTCTAATTACTTTTACGTTTATATTATCCGATTCGTTTTAGTTTTGTATTTTGCTGTTCCCGCCCATAATTGGCTTTTGCTGTGGTGCGGCTGTATTTTAAATAAATTAATAAATAAATAAATAAATAAATAAATAAATACATAAATAAATAAATAAATAAATAAATAAATAAATAAATAAATAAATAAATAAATAAATAAATAAATAAATAAATAAATAAATAAATAAATAAATAAATAAATAAATAAATAAATAAATAAATAAATAAGTACATGATAATTCTTTGATCGAGATGAGTGATTGCTCTTGCAATTGACACTTGTCATTGGTCCTTCACAAGTCGTGCCTTTGTGTGGTGGTTTTCCACAAGGACACCTGACAACGTATTGTGGTGTATCCAACAGTTTGGTATAGGTTTGGGGATGTATAAAAAACAAACAGATAGAGAATGGAATCCGGCGTTTATCTTCTGCGGGACGGTCGGTTCATTAAAGCATCTGTATTTTAATCCTGCGTGCTTTTGTTATGCCTCAATCCATCATACCTTCATTATTTTGAAGAATTCCCCTACATGTAATCTCGCCTCTGCTTTGATTAAACTTTACATGTGGTTTAACATTCACAGCGACTTTTTCAAGCTTTTTGATCGCCTCCAATATGCTTACTTGTGAAACGGAGACAGTCTAACTTTCTTAATTATTTTAGGTTTACCTACATATCCAAATATTGTTAGTGTAACAAAAATAGGCTTTCTTTTGAAAAAATTCCGTTCCTCCTTAGATACTAGCCAGATCCGCGGCTGAGCATGCTTTTCTAGATTTGCATTAAGGTTTTATACAAGACTTTTACCTTTACCCGAATTTGAGGGGGATATCCTTTTGGATTAGTCCATTTTTCGTTGTGATCCTCAACGTTGGGCTGACATTCCGCATTAGAGGTGTTTTACATTTTTAAGCTACTGCCAGATATAAAGAGTGTCAAACGTCCACCTTCACGGAGTCTCGTCAAACCGTCAATTTAATAACTGTAGTTAGAAGGTAAGGGAATTTGATACGACAATAGCCCCATCCCCACTAAAAAGCTCTGGACCTTGCGTTTGCTAAACCTCTTCCTGCTGACGTGCAAGCTCCATGAAAGAATTTTTATTATTAATATTATTATTTTTGTTTTTTTCTCGACTCTTGTCGGTTTTAGTCGCAAGTCGGGCTGAAATCAACAAATTGCAGACCATTCATGTTTTGTGTTTGTGTTTTATCAGTTTAAAAATTTTCTCACTGTGTTGCATGTGCTGAGTATGACTGCTTTTTGTAGTGTAATGTATGTGTTTTTCTAGGTTCAGTGTATGTAGGTTTTTGTGTAGTGTATGTGGTATGGTACCTGTGGAAGACAGGATTATTGGTACTATGACCACTTTCTTCATCTTCCATAGACGTTTTATTTCTATGGAGGGATCTGTGTATTTTTTAAGTTTTTCTGTGTTAGTTTTTTTCAATGTTGTGTGTGTTGAGTATTGCTATCTCTATTACGTATGTTGTTTTGTTATGTTTGTCTATGAGTGTAATGTCTGGTCTGTTGTGGTGTATTGTTTTATCTGTAATTATTGTTTTGTCAAAATATATTTTATGTGTTGTGTTATCTAGTACTGTTTGTAGTATGTATTTGTAGTACAGTGTGTATGTGTCTATTAGTTTGTGTTGAATGGCTAGTTTTTGATGGATTATGTTTGCTATTTGATTATGTCTGTGTAGATGGTCTGTTTGAGTAAGTATTGTGCACCCAGATGTAATATGTTGTATTGTTTCTGTGTGTGTGTGTGTGTGTGTGTGTGTGTGGCATTTTCTACATTTGTTGTTTGTCTGTGTTGTATCTCTTATTATGTGTTTTATGTAGTTTTTTTGTGTGTATAACCTGTTCTTGTATTGTGATCATAAACCCTTCTGTCTCGCTGAACAGTTCCCACGAGTCAACCACATATAGTGGTGTGTAGTTGTTGTCTGTGAGTGTAACTGCTTTGTGTAACTGTAATGTGTGTTGTTTTGTGTAGAAAAATTTTCTTAATGTGTCCATCTGTTTGTAGTGTAGTGTGGATATGTCTATGAGGCTCCGTCCGCCCTCACATCGGGGTAGGGTCAACCTCTCTGTTGCGGTTTTTGGGGAGATGTTTGTTGTATTTTGTTAGTGTTGTTCGTATTTTTCTTTGGAGTTCTTCTAATTCTGTATGTGTCCAATGTATAACTCCAAAGGAATATGTAAGTGTGGGTATAGCGTATGTGTTTATGGCTTTTGTGATGTATTTTGAATTTAATTGTGTTTTTAGTAGTATGTTTAATCTGTCTGTGTATTCTTTGGTAAGTGTTTGTTTTATGTGTTTGTTTTGTGTAAGTTTAGCCTGTTCAAATCCCAAATATTTATAAAGTTCCCCCTCTTCTATTGATTCTATGAACGTATTTCCAACCGGGACTTTCTCCGTACTTAGAGTTTTTTTCTAAGTGTAAGGTTTACATTTGTCCAGCTCAAACTCCATGTGTATGTCTTTTGAAAATTAAGATTAAGATTAAGAGCTAGGCAAAACCAAAGTGGGCTGAAAGAGTCTCCCTGGAAAATACCTCGCTTTATTTGTATGGTATCTGTTTTTATGTGTGTACTGTTTAGGGTTAGGTGTAATGTTGTTTTCCAGTGTTCCATGATGTGTTGTAAATATGTGACGAGCGTTGTGTTTATTTTGTATAATTGCAGCGTATGTATTAACCGTGAGTGTGGTGTGCTGTCAAATGCTTTTTTGTAGTCGACGTATGCTGTGTGTAGATGTCTGTTTTGTTTGAGTGACTGTCCAAGAATAACTGAGTCTATGTGTGTATATATTTTGTTTGTGATGCATGCTGTGATTATTTTGTAAAGTGTTGGGAGACATGTGATTGGTCTATACTGTGCTGGGTTGTGTGTATTTGTAGATTTGGGTTTCATGTATGTGGTGCCTTGTGTTAGAAATGTAGGTGTTGTGTGTGGATTGTATAGTGTATGTGTGATGTTTTTGGCTAACATCGGGTGTAGACAGGAAAATTTCTTATACCAGAAATTCTGAATTCCGTCTACCCCTGGTGCTTTCCAACTCTGTGTCTTATTTATTATGTCTGTGAGTTCCTGTGGTGATATTTTTGTAAATATCATTTGGGGTATGTATTCTGTATTCTGTTCCTCTTTCCTGATCCAGTTAGTATTTTTATTATGATGTAGTGGCTTAGACCACAGAGCGGTCCAGTAATCTGTAAGTTGTTCTTGTGTTGGTGTGCCGTTATTTTGTGTCTGTATTGCGTCAGATTTTAAAGTTTTGTAGAATATATTTTCGTTGTTTGTGAATAGTGCATTTTGTTGTTTGCGTAGTGTGCATGTTTTGTATCTGTGCAGTCTTTGTGCTTTGGCTGCGAGTTTTTGTTTAAGGGTGTCTATATATTCTGTGATAATTTGATCCTCTAACCGTTTTTGCCAAACAGGTTGATTGGTTGAGGTGATTCTTTTTTGTGTATGTGTGATTAGTCTACGTCCGAGGTGAGTAACTACCGTCACCGCCCCAGCATAAACAAGTGTGTGTATTTCTGTAAGTGTGGTGTCTGTGTTTATATATTGTGGGAGTATGTGTGTGTTCAGGTAATGTAGTGTTCTGCTGAGTGATTTTGATGTGTGTAGTTTTGGTATTTTTGGTCTGTTTGTAGGGTCAGTTTCTGTGTATTGCATAATTGTACTGTCTAATGTCTGTGTGAGTTGTATTAATGTGTCTTTATCAATGTTTTTTGTTGCGATTTTGGGGTGATCATATACTATTGTGGCGCTGTCATTGCTATTTTCTTGGGTGCCTACTGTTAGTGTTGTTTCTTGTCTGTGTGTATCTGCTTCTGATTGTGTTTTTTTTGTGTATGTAGTGTGTTGGCAACTTGTTGTTTTATTTGTTGTAGTGTTGTGTTGGGTAACAGATTTTTTTTTACTATCGCTCGTCTTTGATCTGCTACTCTTTGTTCGGTTACTGTAATGTGAGGGTATTGTTGTATAAATTGTGTATGTAATTGTTGTCTGTATGATATAGTGTCTGTTTCCATGTGTGTTATTGTATAGTAGCAGTGCATGATAAGCATGTTTATGTCTGTAGTCCATCTTATGCGCTGCCGTGGCTTGCCTGCTTTAGTGGTCGGTGGTTGACTATACACCGAAACATTTAAAGCAGGTGGGGACTGAAGTTCTGACCCTGGCCTTTCCGATAATAATGGAAAAACTATTGCAGTAGCCATACTCGGACCCGTGCTGCTTTCGCCATGGTGGACCTCGGGAGACTGCAGTACATTTGTCGAACGTGAGCCTCTGCCTAACTCACGAACGCGACAAGAGGTTTTGGTGGTACAATGCCGATTCACCCGTGATTCATTATCATTCTCCATTTTATTATTTGTACACTGCCAGGGCAGGCAGCCCTTAGCCGTCCCCCATCACTCTTAGACCCGTTCGCTCATCTAGGAGCTATTTGGCTCAAGAGATCATTTGAGTAGTCAGGGTCATGGAACCGCCGTAGCACCCTACAGCACCTTGGAGTCTGACCCTGAGTAAGAAATGCCGGATCCAGTTGCCGGACCGGGCATTCCTGAACGTTGTCCCTCCCCACGACGTGGACATTGGGCCCAGGGGAGATACTATTATTATTGTTATTATTATTATTATAATGATTAATATTATTATTATTTTGTGGTTCAAAGTGCATTAACATCTATGATTATTAGCACTATTTACACATGTGTTGATTTTGCACATCTAGATCTTGTGGTCTAAATTTCATCAAAAAAATCATATTCTTTTAGAAAATTAATCAATTGTTTAGCGCTTTTCTTATAGTATTTTATAAAATCTCGTAATTATACCTTTTGTATGTCATATTTATTTCTTAAATCCTGCATTTCCGAACATTGAACTAGGATGTGCCGTACTGTTAAAATGTTCTGACACTTCTCACACCTAGGGGGCGCAACACCTTTTATAACATACGATGAAGTAAGTTTCGTATGACATAAACGTAGTCTTGTGATTATTATTATTAGAGCCACTTATAGAATCAGTTATCTTATTAAAAACTCACCAGTTTGTGACCATTTATCTTCCATGTTTCGAAAATCTTGGTTGTTATTGTGGATACTAGTAATTTTTTGTTTATTTTTAATAATTTTATGTTTTTGTTGTGCTCTTTTTCCATTGGCGGGTTTTCAGGAATATTAGTCCGATCCTGCACCGACAAAGCCCGAGATATTTGTTGCGCTACTTGTAGGAAATGTACATAACGTGGATGAAAGGATTGATATCCCATACTATCATCGACGTAACTAAGTTGCCACTACCCGACATTCTAATTTTGGCATTGTACGAAAGGGTCAACATAGATCTGCGTCTGTCAAGAGATGGTATGCCAGACTCAGATACAGACTAGACCTCGGGGTTGTATAAAACGCTCCCGTGGCGTAACAGGTACATAAAGTATGAGTGAAGTTTAACAAATTCAGGGTTGACTGCGCTGCCAAACCGTACACGATCGAACCGTATTCTAACTTAGATAATAAACAAATAAATCTCTTTATTGCAAAAAAATTATAAGCAAAAGGCTGAGTTTAATGGCAGATGCTAATCTGCTTATTGTTCTTCCACTCAACCTTCTTATAAATACTTGTTAAATTCTTGGTAAAAAAAATTATATTTTATTCATGAATTGTTTGACATAAATTGATAATGTATTATAAAATTAACAAATTTTGTAAGAAAATGCACGTTTAAAAGCTTTCGTAAGATAACGTGGTGGACTTAGAGATTCTGTAAATCTAATATTTAATGTATGTACGTCTGTTCGGAATATAATTTTTTTATGCAAATACGAAGGTGTTTCAATTATTATAATATTGTGAAAAAAACAATAGCTATGTAGAGTACGTCTTGATTTCATATTTAACCAATTTGTTATTTTTAATGTATGCTGTATCCTTTCATATTTTCTAATGCCAAATATAAGACGTAAACAACAGTTTTAATGCTTTTGAATTCTGTTAAGTCAACTGAGGTCAAGAATGCGTCATAGACTACGTCGCAATGATCAAATATAGATAATACAAATGAGTTGCATAAAATTATTTCAATTTTGGAAGATCACACGTTTCTATTTTGACCAATATTTTTTAGATTACAATAAGATTTCTGAAGAGATTTTGAGAAATGTATTGTAAAACGTAGATCACTCTCTAGATAAACCCCAAGATTCTTTATAATATCATTAATAAGAACTACTTCGTTATTTAATTTTGTAATCACGTTTTTGCTTAGTGAAGTTATGTATCTTTGCTTTCCATTAACATAACGGCTGATTTATTTTAGATTTAGAACTAAACAGTGATCATTACAATACTCTTAGATACAATGTAGGTCAAAGTTTAGTGCAGCAACAGCTTGATTAATATCAAATGAATTAAAAGAGATGATAGCTAAGTGTCATCAGCATAGAAATGAACTTTGTTCGAAGTTAAAGCCCGATTTAGCTGAGAGATGTAAATATTAAATAATAATGGCTCCAGAATTGATTCCTGAGGAACACCTACTTTAACTAATTTAAAGGAAGATTTTCTATCTAAATATTTTACACACTGAGGACAATTTTTTAATAATTTGATAATAGGCAAGTGGCATATGCAGATAAACCAATGAAGTGAAGTATTGTTAGAAGTATTTCACGATTTAAGGTGCCAAAAGCTTTTGAAAAATCTAAGGTAAGTAAACAAGTTACCATCCCTTTGTCATTAGCCTTATTAATATCATCCGTAATATATAACAAGCAGTACTACAACTATGCGCTGCTCGAAAACCCGATTACTTTAATGGAATAACATCATACTTATTTAAATGAACATTCAATTGTTTTTCTAAAATCTCTTCTAATATTTTGAATAAAACGGAAGGAATACTAATTGGTCTGACATCTTTGAATGACAGTGGATTACTGCGTTTTTGCAATGGAATAACAATCGCCTTTTTCCAATTATCTGAAAATACAGAGTTACGAATGCAATAGTTTATAGTATGAGTTAGATAAGGTAATAAAAGATAAAACCAGGGATTTATAGATGTTAGAGAGTTGATCTCTGTGAGCGTCCCATTTAGTGTGTGAGATGCATTTAATGTGGTTTAACGCTTTGTTATATTTTGTTTTGACGTTCTCGACGTGACGTTTCCACGACAAACATTCATCCCAAGTCAATCCAAGTAAGTAACTTTGGGTACATACTGAAGCGTTTTGCCATACATGGTCATGCAGGTCTGTAGTAAGGAGTACGTAGATTGTGAAAATGGATGCAATTTGGTTTGGAGCTAGAAAACTTAAATACTCTATTTGCGTCCGACAACACTAAAGTGTCAATCGTCACTTGAAGTCTTTGATTTACGTCGGAATTTAGAGGATCGGACACAAAAATTACAATATCGTCGACGTATGTGGTCTAAGTTGTCACAAATGCTGTTAATGGCGATTGCAAAAAGTGTGACTCTTAAAGTAAAACCCTGACGAATGCCATTTTTAAACGTTTGACGACTAATGGTTTCCAGCCCCAAACGTATAAAATGAAAGAGGGAAGATTGCCTCTGAAATCCCAATAATACAGTTTTTCTAAAACTCCAAACCTCCACGCTATGTCGTAAGTCGTCTTCATATCGAAGAAAACCGCCGTTAGGTAATCTCTGGCATCGAAACTTGTCATGATGGACAGTTCAAGGTGCACCAGGTTGTCCAGTAATAATCTTCGAGCACGAAAACCGGACTGATGTCTCACCAAATGGTTGTTTTTTTCCATCCACCAAATGAGTCCTCTGTTCAGCATTGATTCAAGACGCATGCTTAGACATGACTTGAGATTTATCGGCCGATAATTTTGGGTTATCGATGAGTCTTCGTCGTTCCTAGGTAACGAAAAAACGATGGTTTTCCTCCAACAAAAAGAGTACTTGCCCTCTGTCCATATTCTATTAAAAGTCACAAGCATGCAATTCTTTAACGAGTCATCGGCTTGTTTACAGAAGGAGTAATGAATTCTGTCATCACCGGGACAGCTTGTTTAAAGTTTATTTTGGTTTTGCAACTTGATAAATATATTTTAGATGTAGTGTGTATTACGTACACTCATGAAATTTAAAACTTGGACACCACAATTTCTGTAAACAAAAGTTTGCACATTGTGAAGCGGGCTTAAGGGTATCATTTACAATTCTAACAGCAGGTAGTCTCAGCAGGGGTTATCTTATAGAAGGACTGTAGAATGAATCATTACACTAAGCACGTTTTAGAAAATAGGTAATTTACGTTGCTTACTTAATTTTTTCTTTAAAGAATATATTTGAAGGTATCGCTAATTAAACACCATAGCTCGATTAATTATCGAATCAAAATTTTGTTTAGGAAATGTTTACAAAATAAAATTAGAAATAATTTTGATTTAAAAACGTCTACAAGCAATAACTTTTAAATTAAATCAAAAACTAAACATGGTTATTTGGGTTGACTGATTATTACTTATTTTTAAATAAATCTAACCTACTAATTATTGTAAGTTATTAAAAAAAATCATTAAACTCTCTATTCATAATATTTAGTCCTTACAAAATGTATATTTTATGACGTTTCATTTTTTTCTGTAGTTAATATAAAAAGTGAAAATAAAAACTAAGGCAATTCTTATTGTCAACGTATATATTTAGTTTTTGACAAGAATTTATTACATAATTATAATTAAGATACCAAGTTATAGTTTAAAATTAAATGAAAACGTTTTTTTTTAAATAAAGGTATTACTATATAAATAAATATAAGAAATCAATAATGGGTGTGACCTCCATTATTATTGATACATTCTTGGAGGCGTCTGCTCATTGACGCTATCAAGGTATCAATATAATTAATATTAATCGTTTCCCATGCGGTATCAATGGCTGCAATTAGTGCATTACGGTTTACTGGTATAAAATTTGGCCCTTGTTGTCTTCGGATAACAGCAAGTATTCGAGCCCAAACATTTTCGATAATGTTAAAATCTGGGCTTTTGCTGGCCAGGGTAACAGCTCCAAGTTATTTTCTCGTATCCAATTGCGCACAACCCGCGAAGTATGAATAAGGGCGTTGTCCTTTAACAACAAAAATACATTATGAAAATGTTAATTCAACAGATCCCGAACTATTTTTGGAGAAAGTATAGTGAAATAAGAATACTTACTTGTTGGAAAATATAATCTTCGTCTGGATAAAACACTTCGACTGAAGGTTTCATAATAGTTTCCAAAATATCTAAATACGCAGCAGAATCAAGACGTCCATCGATAGCCCAACAAACTCCTGGACCCCGCGCGCTAACCCAACCCCACACATTCACAGAAAAATAACCACTTCTTTTTTAGGACATATGTGATTATTTTCGTAACGAGTTCCTTCCATTCTAAAAACTTTTAGTGGTCCATCGTTGCGGCTATTGAACGTTTTTTCGTCGCTAAAATCACTCGATTCCAAAATTCCAAAGGTTCGTTCACATATCGCCTTGCAAATTCCAGACGACGTCTCATATTTTCGTCACTGAGAACTTCTTTCGCAGCAGCATTATACTTCTTTATTCCCATCTTGTGCAGTTATACGGCATCCGGGAAAATGTGTATCTGCTATAGCCCTGGAGTATGTAGCAAATGGTTGTTCTGTTACGTAGTGAAACAACTCGAGATCTTGAGCACGTGTAGATACTTTAGGTCTACCACTTCCGATGGCTCTTTCCAAAGTGTGTTCAAGATTCCATTTTACTCGGTAATGCCCTACGGTGCTTTTTGGTATATCTAACATACGTGAAATTTCACGCACGCTACGGCCCGCCGCTAATTCCGAAACAATCCGCGCTTTCAAATCAGCACCGAGATGAGGTGGCATTTTCACAACACTTGAAATTTTAAACTAAAATGGAATTTACATTTCTTACTTTATTTATTGGTTCACACTACCCCTTCTCAAACAGTAGGTAATTGTTTATTTATTACATACTTCTAATGACCAATGTAACAACCCTTAGAGCAATATGACTCAAAGGAAGTAAATTAAACAAGCAAGGATATTCTATTGTTATTGAAACTTATTCATAAAGTAAAAGCCATTTCCTTATAATGCTAATGGACAGGATTTTCTTTTAAGTATTAAGATTACAATAGAGGACTTATAAACTTTCGAAAATATCTAATTATAAATATTTACACTGCAATTGCGCTTTTCCTTAATAATTTCTTAGCAATAACATACACGTTCTTGGTTTTAAGTTGTCATAAATTTGATATGATATAAATTTGTGTTTCTAATATTACATCACAAACTAATCTTTATTCGCCAAAAATTGTTGCTTAAGTTGTAAAGCTTCGTACACACCTGAACAACAAACCGAGCAACAAACATAACAACGAACCGAAAGTCAAACAGAACGACAAACGATCTTTTATGATTTCCACAATCCGAACAACAAACGGAACGTTTGTGCTGTTCCATAATTATTTTCAGTAGTTTTCAGTTCATATATATTTATTATTGAGAAGAGAAAATTGCGGAAAACAAGAAGATAGTGCCAACCAAATTTTTACGCACAAAGAAGAGTAAAAATTATAATTTACTCGTTTTTTTTATTTTGGAAATTTTCCGCCCAAATGATGCTAATAGGGACATCATTTTTTTCTTGCATTCTTAAACACTGATTAATTTAAAACATTTTTCTTCTGTCAACTCCATAATATTACCTAAAACACAACAAACCCACAAAAGGGAGGACAAAAATAAATAATTTAATTCTCCCGCATAAGTTTGTTCGCCGTTTTGTTTAGATTCGTCCAAACCTGCAAACGCATTCGCGCGCATTTTCTTTGATGTCGGAGAAAAAACCGACAAGTTGCGGGAACGCCGCAAACCGTTCGTGGAACAATCAGGACTTGCAAATCTGTTCTAAAATTCGTACGTAGCACCGTCCAAATTAATGTTCCGATTGCCGTTCGGTTCGTTGTTCTGTTTGTTCCTCGGTTTGTTGTTCAGGTGTGTACGAAGCTTTACAATAAGCATATTAATATGAACTATATCTTATGAAAGGAGAGTTATGTAACTATAATTAACGACTTAACGTTACGTTAGTAGATTCCATTTACTATTTACACATATTTTCTTGGAACATTCGATAATTAACTATCGGGATATGATGACCCTATACTTCGCAGGTTGTGCGCAACTGGATACAAGCAAATAACTTGGAGCTGTTACCCTGGCCAGCAAAAGCCCAGATTTTAACATTATCGAAAATGTTTGGGCTCGAATACTTGCTGTTATCCGAAGACAACAAGGGCCAAATTTTATACCAGTAAACCGTAATGCACTAATTGCAGCCATTGATACCGCATGGGAAACGATTAATATTAATTATATTGATACCTTGATAGCGTCAATGAGCAGACGCCTCCAAGAATGTATCAATAATAATGGAGGTCACACCCATTATTGATTTCTTATATTTATTTATATAGTAATACCTTTATTTAAAAAAAAACGTTTTCATTTAATTTTAAACTATAACTTGGTATCTTAATTATAATTATGTAATAAATTCTTGTCAAAAACTAAATATATACGTTGACAATAAGAATTGCCTTAGTTTTTATTTTCACTTTTTATATTAACTACAGAAAAAAATGAAACGTCATAAAATATACATTTTGTAAGGACTAACTTACAATAATTAGTAGGTTAGATTTATTTAAAAATAAGTAATAATCAGTCAACCCAAATAACCATGTTTAGTTTTTGATTTAATTTAAAAGTTTTAACGTTTTTTAAATCAAAATTATTTCTAATTTTATTTTGTAAACATTTCCTAAACAAAATTTTGATTCGATAATTAATCGAGCTATGGTGTTTAATTAGCGATACCTTCAAATATATTCTTTAAAGAAAAAATTAAGTAAGCAACGTAAATTACCTATTTTCTAAAACGTGCTTAGTGTAATGATTCATTCTACAGTCCTTCTATAAGATAACCCCTGCTGACACTACCTGCTGTTAGAATTGTAAATGATACCCTTAAGCCCGCTTCACAATGTGCAAACTTTTGGTTACAGAAATTGTGGTGTCCAAGTTTTAAATTTTATGAGTGTACATTAAAATTTAACTAAACTTAAAAAAGAAAACAAGCGTTTCGCACATCGGCGCAATATTAATAGAATGTAAAGACGATTAGAAAGTGTTGATGTTTTAACTGAAAAAATATAAACATGTTACTAAACTGTTTAGACAGAGTAAAGCGTGGGTATACAGGGTGATTTGGAAGGGCCGAAAGGAATTTTCCTACAACCAAAAGTGCACCATAAGGGCGCCATAGGGCGTCAAACTTTCCAAAAAAGTATTGTATATTGGGAATTACTCGAAAACGGTTTGAAGGATTTTGTTCTGCTTTTGTATGCTGGTTGTTTGCTTTTGAAGACGTTTTTCTGTGTAGTGTGGAAAAATTTCAAATGCCAGGAAAAGTCGCTTTCATACGGACACTTTCAAATAAATGATAATATTTTAACAACCGTCAACGATACAAAACCAAAATAATTCTGACAAATAAAACTTTCATCTTTCTTGTTAAATTGCGCTAAGTTATTAGTTCGATCACAAAAAATTAAAATCATATCCCTGCAAGACGCATCCATACCCTTAAAAATTCAAGTTGTCTATGCGATCAAATCTATCATTTGTGATATTCATTTCCAGATCTTCCAAGATTACTCACGTTTCTATTTTGCGATTAACTACTTGAAAAATAGGCTACACATTTGCCGAACAGACTGATATGATTTTAATTTTTTTTTATCATACTATTAACATCACATCAATTTAACAAGAGAAAAAAAAATTTCTAATTGTTTATTTGTCAGAATGATTTTGGTTTCGTATCGTTGATGGTTGTTAAAATATTATCATTTATTTGACAGTGCCCGTATGAAAGGGACTTTTCCTGGGATCAGAAATTTGTCTACATTAAACAGAAAAACGTCTTCGGAAGCAGACAACCAGCATACGAAAACAAAATCCGTCGAACCGTTCTCGAGTTATTTCCAATACACAATATTTTTTGGGAAAGTTTGACGCCCTCTGGCGCCCTTATGGTGCACTTTTGGTTATAGGTAAATTAATGTCAAACGGTCTATTTTGAGCCAGAAAACACCCTGTATATTTTCCTTGAACACCTTTTAAGACTAAAACTCAATACTGTAAAGACAAAGAGTGTGACGTAATTCCCATATCCCATTACTTACTTAACGGATTCAATAGTTATTTACGTAACGAGTGTCGAAAGTAACCCATAGCAGAACGAACGTGGCATGTGAGGAGTTCTGCTATGGGACTTTCGACATAAGTAACGTACAACATTTTTGTGCTGTTTCTTGTTAAAAACCGGAATTTAATTTAACACAAATTATAAGATCGGATGTTATGTTGGTACTACTGTATTATTAAACAAAAACAAATTTGAACTTCAAACAATAATAAAAATTTGTCTCGCTGTTTAAAATAATTTATAACATGAATATTCCTAATCACATACAAAAGTACGCAGAAGAAGCAGTTGCTAATTTACTTCCATCGAAATCGGCAAACCGATATAGAAGAATATAATAAATTTATCAAATGGTGCGAAGAAAATACTATTCAGGACTACACAGAAACGGTTTCACTTGCCTATTTTAAAATAAAATCGGATGTTATGAAAGCTTCAACACTGTGGAGCATATATTCAATGCTAAAATCCACTCTTAGCATACATCACAACATCAACCTTAATCAATATCGACAATTAGTAGCTTTTTAAAAAGGCAAAATGACCGTTATCAACCAAAAAAATCCGATATTTTTACCGAAATTCACGTAGAAACATTTCTTAAAACCGCACCTAATGCGAAGTTTTTACTCATGAAGGTAAATCAATCTATATTAATCTTAAAAATAAAACACATATTAAACTCTTAAACTAATTAAACACTAAAATCTACATTTAAATATATATACATACTATTTACAAGAACTATACAGTAAGTTGTCGATAAATTTTGTTTTTACCTTCTAGACTGTGCTCATAATTGCAATTTCCGGAGCATGCCGAATAATAGAATTAGTAAATTTATCCACAAATGATGTGGATTTTATCAGTAATATGATTATCATAAAATTAAGTGATACCAAGAATAAACGCAACCGCACATTTGTGATAAATAATCAAGCTTGGATTGAAACGGTTAATTTATATTCCAAGTTGCGACCCCAAAACATAGAGCATACACGATTCTTTATTTATTATTCGAATAACAAATGTACTCGGCAACCAGTGGGCATCAATACTTTTGGGGTGATGCCACGTAAAATTGCCGAGTTCTTAAAATTGCCCAATGCACCATCCTTTAGGGGCACTGTTTTAGACGCTCCAGTGCTACTATATTAGCTGGGAAAGGAGCAAATTTTTTAAACGTCAAACGTCATGGTGGGTGGAAGTCTTCATCAGTAGCAGAAGGTTACATCGAAGACTCCCTTCATAACAAAATTGTCATCGCAAACCGCCTAGCTTCTGAATCAACATCCTCATCCTCACATACGGTAACATCGTTTGATGAACCTTCAACATCACAAACTTCAACAGCAGTTCGTAAAAGTGATGGAGTAAAGTTGCCAACTTGGCGTTAGAAGACATTAAATCAGGCCTTTCTATAACGAATTTTAATATTAATAAGTAATTAACTGTAGTTTGCATACGTACCTTATAAGTTTGTGTTCCTTTAACGTTCCGTTGTTATGCTCAAGTATTTCTTTATTATTATTTGTAAGATATTTTTCCTTAGCATTTTTGTAGGTTAAATATTCGTTTTTAGTTAGTTCAAAAAACACCACCACTACCAATATAGTTGCAAATAAAAACCCTAAAGTTTGAACTTTAAGAGCGTTTTTTTGCATTTAAATTAAATTTTCTAGCTTTCAAAATGATACTAACCACTCATAGATACATTTTCTTTGATAATAATAAATTATTAAATGCTAATTATATCTAGAATTGTTACATCTCATTTTGCACACTCTAGTGTTGTTTTTTATATTGCATAACGCTTGCGACGAATAGAAACGCTTGCTTTCGATGGAAGCAGCACAAAAAATAGTTTAAACAATCGACAAAAAGAATGGGTTTTAAATTTTCGATTTGGAAACTATCACTCAACTTCCTATTTTAATTTTAAGAAGTGGAATACAAAAGAGTAAAACATACCACGTTGACTTTAGGCATATATTTTTAAGTTTGTAAATACTTATTTAATTGCAGGTATTGTATTTCTAAATTATTTAAATTGACTAATTAACGTAAGTTTAGATGTACTACTGTAAATAAAATTTAATTATAGATATTTTATAACTACTAAAATCAAATAGAACTGGATGTAATTGTTTAAAAAGGAAACGCACATAATTCTGTTCATTTATTGTTTGTCGGTCATATTACCTACTAGATAATTACAGAAACTGGCACTTTGCCTATTTACATAAATCATCTTTCGAGTCAAAAAAAAATGAAATATAATTTTTATAGATCATTTTTTTTTAGTTATTTTAAGAGCAACCTCCAACCCTTTATTAAAGTTATTAAGTACATGTCTATAATTAGTTCTGTTTAGTTGAATATTATGAGTTGTGGCTTTTAATACACAATGCACTATGAAATTCAAGACCATAAATTATTCACAACCACCTTGACATTTCTAGGAATTTGATTATTACTTCAATAGCAATACCAGACACTGTTTTCTACCCGTCACGTCATTAAATTTTTTTTATTTAAATTCCATTATAGAAAAAAATCTACATAATTTGTCTTAACAATTTATGAAAATTAATCGTGTATTTGCATTTCAAAATTTTGTTTGTTTATCTACACATTGTAACAAGTTTTGCATCCAACTATGCTAATGGTTACCCAAAATTTATAACTATCTTTCAAAACTTGTAATGTATAAATTTGATGGATTTACAACGGTGTTATTTATGGTTACATTTATCAAGGTACGGCCGATCTCACGGGAAATTCGCATTTGCATGAAAATAAATAGGTAGTCCTTCAACACATTACAATACATTTTTTTGTTTAAAAATATAACAAATTTAAAAAGTTAATGTTTTTCAATGAATGAATAATCTTGGTAAAATTATAATAATGACATACTTGTGAAGCAAATGTTTAAAATAAATTTTTGTTTTGTTTGTTTTTGGACATTAAACAACAGCTTAATAGATAATGTGTTAAAAGTTTTGAGAGATATAATTTATAACATGAACGTATGTATAAAAAATATTCCATGTTTTGTAGATAATGAGTTTTTGGAGAAAGCGTTACAATCATTACAAACTACCTACTTTTATTTAATATTATTTTATTTAATGCGACTCTGTAAAAGGGCGATTTTTAATAATGAGTTTCTACACAAGTGAAGCCAAAAATTATTCTTTATAATTACCGATACACATTTAGTTCACACAATCATATTGTTACAAATGACACGCAAGAACGAACTGCCGTGCTATCATATCGAATGATGTCAATAAAAATTAGTAATTTCCTCATTATATGTTGTTAGATTACTACAATATTAATTTTTAAAACACCAATATTAATAGTATATTAGATACTTATGTGCGAAGAGAATAATGTCGGGATCATGGTGAACAGTACTATACATAATTATTTGACTAAAAAATATAATAATAAAGATTAGGATTTAAAAAAACGGTTCAAACAAAAGTTATAGATAATAAAATTTTCAACAACTTTATTTTTAAAAAAATTTTGTAGATATATTGTTAAAGCAACTGTCCCGAGATTGTCATATCTCGAATCAAATAATGGTTTAAACAAAAAGTTATGTACAGGGTGAGGCACTACCAACGAATTATTGTGTAGTATTAAAACGACAAATAATGTAAGAATTCTTAAGGCATGCATAAATCATGTGGGAATTTTTTCCAAGGCATGCTTTTCAATTATTTTCGAACGAATTCTTAACTTTTATAAAGATTATTAATAAGCCGAAAGCTATGGAAGATAGGTATAGTGAATGTTATTAATGATTGATTCCTTATTTAATTTTGTATTAAAATCGACAAAAAAAAGTAGAACATCGTATTTGAAAAAATCTAGTTTTTTTGGTTTAAAATTGTCTTGTTTGGAAATTAAATTTTGGACACTCTGTAGAAGCTATATTATTTTGCATAACTGCGATAAAAAAAATAATACTTCTGCTGCGCACAATTTTAACGCTATATTTGCAAAGATAACGACGGTATATGACGTCAAGCGTAATGTCACAAATGTAAAAAAATATCGTAAAGTTAAAATATCTGAAGGAAAAAACCATAAAAAATATGTAATCGTATTTGAAATAACAGAGTATGTGTCCACTTCCGAAGTTTCCAAAAGTGTCGCCAACTTAAAAATATTTTTATTGAAAGATCACAACAAACTTCGGCCAACAACAAAATTTAAGAGCCATACGATTTCTTCATCCCTAGATTCTTCTAATGTACGGTTCCAAACAATCACCCTGTATATTGTAGTGGTAGTCCCATTAATGTTAATATTGTGAACGGTAGGTACTATTTTTAACAATATAATTTAAAATATTCAGGTTGTACGTATATTTATAATACAATAAATATTTTTGATTAATTTCTTCTTCTTTAATTAATAAGTTTTTCTCGTTATTTATCTTACTTTGTAAAAAGGCTTCCTTTAACAATTTTTTTTTTGAAAACTTATCATATACAGGGTTATTCACTATAAATTACCCACCCTTTATTATAGTTGTTATTGCACATATAAAAAATAGTTATATATGAAAGTTGTATGGTTCTAACAGAATTTTCTTAAAATGCTATCAATACTTAAGTTACTCACCCTTTACAAAGCAAAACAGAAATAATGTTACAGCCTGTATATTATTACAGTTTTAAAAAGATTTTTTTTTACTGATTTTAAAAATATATTATATGATGGCTTTGTCTTGAGCCATTATTGAGTTATTAATGGTAGACACAGTGACTTAGTTAAAACTGTCAAAGTAAGCCATGTAAATGACAAATGTTGTGTTTGATAATTGACATTTCATTAATTAAATCACCGAAATGGTTTATAATGAACCAGAAAAACTTCGTATACTATACGAGCAATCATAACGATAATAAGGGGTGAGTAAGTTATAGTGAATAACCCTGTACAAAGCAAATACATACTTAACAATAAGATAATTAAAATAGTTAAATAAGTAAAATTTGTCAATGTTAGGATTACAGGATATTTTAACATTTTTTTTATTTTTTCCTTTAGAGGTCGATAACAAAATAAAATATTATTGAATTATTCATAAAGTTTGATATTTTTATTAATCTACTGTCACTTAAAACCTTATATGAAACTATAAAGAAGTCTTTAGTGATAGTGTACACATAGTATAAGCGTGTTAGATGGTTCTGAATTTTTGCCCAAACCTTTGACTATTAAAAATAAAGTACTAACCGTAACAAATAGCCCCCATGCTTGCTCATAGTGAGCATTTATTTTCTCAAATAATGCACCAGAAGCCAGAATTACTCAAGAATTACTCTGCGCTAAGTTATTAAAAGTGTGATAGTTTGGTCGCTTAAAATGACATTTTAGACATTGATCTCAAACCACTTTTTTTTGCCCGCAAGCATTTTTTCCTGCGGGATTTTATGCGTGTACTTTTTCTGGTAGTTTTTTTTATGTGTTTTCACTTCACAACAGATAAATAAACTTCCAAATAATTCTATTACAAAATTTGAATTTTATAAATTTTATTTATAAGTTAAATTAAAAAATTGAGTGCACTAATCGCTGTAAAATGAATGAATGCATTTCAATATGCTGGTATAAATTTTTATTAGCGAGTTGTCTTTCTATCTCCCCTGTGCTACCTTTGTCCATACAGTAATTATATTGTTTATAAAAATTGTTACTTATAACTAGACAAGAGTCTCATATTTTGCAAATAAAATTGAGTTGTACAATGAAAATCGGTTGCAATTTGACGAATTTATGGTTGTCGTCATTTCCCCGAGATCTTACGCAAAACACTCTGTTTATAACATTTAAACACAACTAATTTGCACTTAGTTAAATGAACTAAGTGAATAAAAAAAATTATTAGTCAGTTAATACAAGCGAAGCCAGCTTTAAAAATAGCTAAAGAGTTGCTTATGAAACCATTTTCCATCCGAATTATTGACCTGGAAAATTTACTCGCCCGAGATTTCATTTTACAAAGCAGTATCTTTTCTAAGCACAATCTTTTAAATCCTCAGTTTTTGTGTTACATTCAAATACTTATCGTGTAATAATTAATCTTCCAGAAACTAACCCTGTTCAAAAATTATTGTAGCAAAATCAATTTTGAATTTTTTTTTGTCTATTTATGTACATTACAGTAACTATTAATAAAAAAGTATGTAATACGTTATTACTTTAAATTTAATAAAGTTGCAGAAATATTTTAGGTAAATTTTTTGATGATTATTTAGTAATTTTAAACGTTTCGTTTTTTAATAAAAGCTTCATCAGTGTAAGTCTAATACAATAATTTAATTAATAGTTTATAAAGAATAATTATAAAGCTAAGTTAATAATATTGTGTTTAAAAAATCATTTTTACTTGTAATATAAGAAAATAAAAATATTATCATTGTTTGTTTGTATGTTATTCAATATGCGTGTTTCATATATAAAAATTTTATTGTAAAATCTAATATTTATATGTAAATGTTATATATTTATATTTTATTATGGTAAATTTTTGATTACTTACTTTATAAATAATGGATGATTTTTACACACACTATTATTAACTTAACTTTATAATTATTTTTATAAACTATTATAATATTTTAGATTTATACAAATAAACACGCCATTGTTTATAATTACTAAATAATATAGTTAATCATCAAAAATTTTGCTTAAATATTTCTGCAACCTTATTAAATAGCAATACCGCTATACTTTTACGTCTAATTACTTTAAATGAATGTATTAAATTTTGGTTACGTAACTGATTAAATTATTAAATTTCTTTTAGAAATTTACCAACGTTAGTCAACCTATTGTATTAATTGTCGAAGAAGATTTAATTATCAGTCTACCATCTTTCTTTTTATCTATTAGAATAAGTTTAAGAATCCGACTTTCCTGGAAAATTTTAACTCCACTCAATAAAGTGTGAGGTCACAAACGAAAAACATTTCAGAAGTTTTTATGACTTGGAATTGCTTTTCCGTGCCAATTTATATACGTATACGTTTCAAAATTATTTTTACGTAGATATTAACAATTTAAGACAAGCGTTCATTGTTCTACTGAAAATGTACTTATAGTACGTTTAAAATAAATTAAATCTAATAGTAGTCGACATAAACGGTAATTTATTTTAAATTCCAGACAAACAAACAAAAAAAATAGTAAGACTAACAAATTAATCACTTTGATTGACGGACATTGAATATATTTTTACGGAAGTGATGATAATTGAAAATTACAATTAAAAGTTAAAGTATAGATATTTAACGTTCATAAATTCAAATGCCATGTTGTTTCACCACTACACTGATAGTATAATTGAAACACCCAATTAAATTTGGATTTTAGACATTGTTTGCTACAATATGTGTATTGATTTAGTTATAATTGGCGAGATGTTTGCGTATTGTAATTACATTGTAAAACTTGCAGATGTGGGTGTTGTGAGTTTTGCATTCTTATTATAATGATAAACTATTTTTATTCTACATCAACTGCAACAGTTATGGGAAAAAAGAAATTTTAAACTCGTCTACACAAAAGCAGAATGTATCATCACCGCAAGTATTTAAATTTTTTTTAATTATTAATGATTATTATTTATGTTTATCCAATTTTAAACCAGGTAGTGAAACTTGATCTTCCGTGTTTTCTGTTGCTAACCGTGCTAGAGTTACTTTAATTAATTAATGTCATAAGCAAGACCGTTACGAAAGCTGAGTTTGCATTTGCTTACTTGCAATTGTTTGTTATTGTTTCCGCGTTTACTATATACGAAATACGCGGATGTAGAATTGGTTAGAATAGGGTTGCGATGTCAAACCCACAAAAAATACAATATAAAACAAAAAAAAAGTTTAAAGTAAACAGAACTTGAACATCAAGAAATATAAAGCGCCGTCTGTGCCATAATTAAATAATACAAGAACAATAAAAATTAAAAATATCTGCGACAATTCATAATATTGGTTATCAACATTGAAATTATTTAGTTCATTTTTAAATTTTATGTTAGTACTAGATCAAACCCCCCTTCTTATAGGACGAGACCAGAATATTAAAAAAAAAGCCTTGCCCTGGTAGACCCCGCGCCCTTCAGACTCCCCACTCGCCCTCTATGCTCTATTCTAAGTTCACCCATATACTCGGCTTTAGCCTAGCACTTATATTGGCCGAGTCTATAGAGGGATAAAGAAACAAAGAAACAAACAAATTTTATTTTTATTTGAACATTATGTTACGGTTTTATTTTCTGAAGATAGGACGCGTGTCCAAAGCAGTATTAAAACGTGTGTTGCGAGTAATATGTTACGACAAAAGTCGTATTTGGCGAGCATTTTGCTATTTTTCTATTGGTAGAAAATAAAATTTGGTTAAGATTCCTAGACGAACAGCTTCTTTCTTCTTTCTTCCGTACGGCTGGTTTAGCGTGCATCTTGAAATTAAAACTTACACAAAAATCATTATTGTGTGATTTAAGATTTCCAATACAAATTATTATTTTAAATCCGGCAAAATTAACCGTGAATACGCAATGCTTTTCTTTTTTTTTCTGTTTGTATTAATTTTAATTGCTACGTCAAATCCTTTTAGCACGTTGCTTGGCCTTATTATTTTGCTGTGTGTTATACTTAGATAACTCCTAATGGTGCTAGAGTGTCTGATTAAAAACCTTTTCTATCAATTAAATACCACGCCACGGTTTCGCACTAGTTAAGCTGCAGGCAACCGGTGGATACTACGTCTAACCGGGGTTGGTTATGCTTTATAACTTTATCGAGGGAGCCTACCGCCTTCCGTTCTTCTTTGCACACCTCCTCTAACACAAATCCTGGGCTTACCTAACTTCCTGAAATGACGATATCGTCGCTAGCAGGAAACTCTCATTCTCGGAGCTGCCTCCTACAGACTATAGCTAAGTTTTATTATTTAAGTAACTTATTCAGTGATAATGCGTATGAAGCTCAAGTACATATAACATAGAACGGCTTGATCTCTAGTGTTAACGTAAATTTTTACGTAAAGGCCTTTTGGGTTTGCGGGAGGTACTTACCCCTTTAATCTTAGTTTAAGTTAGTTTAAGTTAGTTTAAATATCCGTGTGTAAGTGATATGTGTACGCAAAGCCTTTTTAGTTGCCAATCTTCAATTAGGACGTTCACAAAAGCGGCAGCATAATGTCGGGTATGATTGAAGGAAGAACTCGAAGTTTGTGTTACTGTTTCAGTAATCAGAGATTTCCGTTTATATTTGTATATAGATGTGTTTGTCTCGAATGTGTAAATATCGTTTGTCTAACGCTGAAAAAAAATAATTTAAATTCTTGTTTTACATTTACTTAAAGTATATATATAGATTAAACTTCCTATAATATCGTTTTTGAATTTATGCAATATTGTTGTTATTTATCCAGCTGTTGTGCATTGAATCAAAACCTAGCCATTTTGCAAACAATTTAGTTTCTTTTCTTCTTAAAACTTTTTCAACTAAATAAGTATCTCTGTGTTTAACCTTTTTCATAAAATCCTTCTAAAATATTTTCATTTTTCATGTCTTTTAATAAATATGCAGTTGATTTAATTTTTCTAATTATAAAAATTCCATTAGACCAATTAGGTGTATAGCCTTTTTCAAATTCTTTTCTATGTTTGCTAATTCTAACATGATCTCCAACTGAAAATTTGTTATGTTTACTTGCTATTTTTACATGTGAGTATACAGATTTTAAAATCCTTTTTTCATTCGTTTTGTTAACCATTGATGGTTTCATTCGAATAGTTCGATGAAAAGTGTTATTATATTGATTCGTAATATCATCCAATATGTTTATCCATTTATAATTACCATGTAAGCTAAACTGTTTCCACATGGTGTTTTTCAAAGTGCGATTAACACGTTCAACTATAGATGCTTTTTGGTGCTGAATGTACTATAATGATTAATTTTATACTTTTTCATTAAATTTTGAAATGTATTATTGTAGAATTCCAATCCTTCATCAGTTTGTAAGTTTTTTGGTGTATACTTTATATGTGTAAAAATTTCCTCTATTGCAATTGTTACATGTTTTGCATTTTTTAATTTTAACGGAACCGTCCAAACATATTTTGAAAACAGTCAATTACAACGAGAATGTATTTAAACTGGTTATTTTGTTTCGCATACGAAATCATATCTACTAGATCAGCTTGTAATGTTTCATTAATACCTTTTATTATAACACGACGTCTTTTAAAATTAATTCTTGCTGGTTTGTGTAACTCTGACACTATATCTGCTTTTACAGAAGATAGAATATATTTTTTTGTTGACTGCTTTTGAACCATTTTTGTAATGACTCGGTTTCAATGTTAATTGGACATTTAACTACTATTTCAGCAAATAATTTATAAAATCTGTTTTGCTGGATATTTAGTTCAAAAGATATAACATCTCCCATTTTAAGTGAGCAATTGATGGCCTCATCGCTTGTATAAGATTTTCCATTTATATTTAATACAACATTATCTATGTTTATGAATACTTTTTTAATTACACCCATTTTTAATGGAAACAAATATGCGGTTTTGTCTGCAGGTAATAAAAACTTACGCTCTATAAGTTTACTTGATTCAAATGATAGAATATGACTATAATACATAAAAAATCTTGTGTGAATCATTTTGCATATTGTCAGTCGATGTTTGAGTATGTTTTATTATATGACGACCAAATTTGTCTAAAGTCATCTTAATAAATTATATTTGCTTCTCGTAATTCTTCTAGGATAGAAACTATTTCGTTTGTGTGACTTGTATGGCCTGCCGTTTGAGACGCTACTAACAATCTTAATCTATCAACTAATTCATTTACATCATCCTAGTAAATATAATCAATATGATGATTGTTTACTTCTTTAAACAATCTTTTACCCAAAGTCTTTTTTAATCTCTTTGGTATTTGAAAATAGCTCGGTTGATTAAAATACAAAGGACCAATGATGGTTCCTAGTATTTTACCATTAGAATCAAAATTACTCCTGCAAGCATTACTAATATCTAGAATTTCTTTATAATTATACAAATCCTCTTGAGTATAAGTTGTAGGAATACTTTTAAACAATAATTCATACAACCCTGACAACGCTTTATAAAAATTTTCATTTACTTTTATATCAGATCCGACAAATTCTACTACAGACGTTCTTATATAAAACTTTTCTTGAAAGCTATTATGTTCTATACCGGTTCTATGATCAAATTGTCGTTTTTTATCATGAATCATAGCGTCTATATATTTTCGAGGCAGTTCATCGAACGTCGCTAAGTATTCATCATTAAGGTTAGTATAAAGAATTTCTTGTAAATTTTGTTTGTTTTCTTCAACTGAATGTTGAATTAAATCTTTCAAGTAATAGTCATTTGCAACCTCTGCTGGTTCTGAAATAAAAATTTTTTTTTTTTATCATTTTTTAGGTCTGTAGTTGGCGCAGAATTTTGATTAAAAACATTTTGATCTTCTATTTCATTCATTCTATCATTTCTTAATGCTTCAATTTTTTTCTAAGATTTGAATATTTTGCGTTGAAAACATTATCATTTTTTTTGTTAATAGTATGAATTAGTGTTGATACAAACATAGAATGTTTCCTTTGTGATTTTGAATTTGTTTCATCCTTTTTATTTGCTTGTAATTGATCAGAGATTGTTTCCAATCTTTTGTAATAGGAAAAACGTTTTTCCTGTGTAACTTCATTCTGTTTTAGTAATTCCAATTTTTGTTTTACTTCTTCTCTTTTTTTTATTAAACTTTTAGTTAGTTCAACTTCATTTGACAAATTATTGTTTGAATTCATCGCGTAAGAAACTAGACGTACGCTTAGTATTTAATTATTTATTGAATTACTAGCCAACTTCTTTATATATACATACATATACCGTAAGAAAAATAAAACCGTTAGCTAACCAAACGGTTTGAAAATAAAGATAAACAACTATTAAACCAAAAATGTTGTTTTATGGGAGTTTAACAGTCTTATCAGTAAACCATACAATTTCTAAGACAGTTCGCAAACAAACCACTTGTAATTCAATTGTATTTTAATCAGGTTTCCATATACAAATTATTTACGCTTAACATGAAATAGGTTGAATAAAACAGTCAAATCCTTTTCTATATCTACCAAAATTAATATCTATAACCAAAAATCCATAATTCTCATCCCAACATAATGAACAAATCTTCTTAAATTCATCGAATGTTAAATCGGTGCTAACGTTATTATCATAAATATTACGTAAATTTAATGTATCTTGCTTAAACAATATTATGAAGTTAGCGTTATCTCTGATTAATTGTTTTGGAATGCGGCTGTATGTTTGACATAAATAAAAGCAATCTATATTATTGTGTCGACCCATGCTAAAGTATTCTCTTATTAAATTTTGTTTGTCACACTCTACATCATCAAAAATAAATACAGAATTTAATTTTGCTTTCGATGGCGATGGTATGTTACTTTCTAAACTATTAAATGCAAAATAATTTATGCTTTCAATAGATGTTAATAAACTTTTCAAGTATTGATATTTTGCTTGAAAAAGAGATTTAGAATAAACGTAAACGTTTTTGAAACGCAACCCATTGATATGTTCAAATAAGCTAAGCGTTACGTTAGTTTTACCGCAATTTGATGGCCCCACAATAAAACCACAAACGGTTGATGGTAATAACTCCCCGTGTCTTTTATTAACATTATTATATTGAATATCATTATTTGACACCGTTAGTACAATTGGTTGTTGCACAATTCGCATTTTAATTAAAACTAAGTATGACGTAGGTTTCAAACCTATAAATACATTAACTTTTCAATGATATAATTAGTACCCATTTAGCGATTTACAATAATCCTATACATGTTAATTCAAGACTCAGTTATTATTAAACCACATAACAAAAATCTATTATAAATATAAAGGTAGAAGCCTTCTAAATTCAGTTATTGATAAATTACCGTTCGAACTTCACATACCAGGATATAATTTCTGTAGACCAAGAACAAAATTAGTGGATCGATTTGAAAGAGGAGACCGAGCTATTCATCAATTAGACGAAGCTTGTGAAGGACACGATATAGCTTATAATAACAACAAAAACATTGAAAACAGACATAGAACAGATAGACGTCTATTACAAAAAACCAAGTATATATTGTACTTTACTAATTCATACTTAAAAGAGAAAGTAACAGCTTTAGGTGTAATATCTGCTATGAAAGTAAAAATAAAACTAGGAATGGGTTGTTCACCTAAACCTAAAAAGGTTAAAAAGACCCCTGGAAAAGAATTAAAATTTAATGATTTAATTAGAATTGCACGATCTGCATTAAAAGGAAAGAAATTTGTGAATGCTAAAGATGCTACTAAAACAGCAGTAAATGCTTTAAAATTTTAAAAAAATTGGAAAAAATAAAACCCGCTCGTATAATTCCGGTGCCAAAGATTAGCGGATTTTACCGTTAATTCCCATTTTGCTGCTCTTGGTGCATTAGGATCGTTAAGTGGAGGAGCAGCAGCTATCGCAAAAGCAGTAAATGCTGCTAAAAGTGCTAAAGAAGGACTTAAGGAAACGCAGAAGCATAATAAAACTATGGAAGCTATAGCATTAAATAAATCTGGAAGTGGTTTATACTTGCAACCGTATAAGAAAGGATTTGGTCTTTTTTTAGGACCACGAAATCTAAAAACAAAATTGGATAAATCTGCCAACACGAGCATTGACTAATATAAATCTAATCAAATATTCAAAAAGTTGAACATAAAACACTTTTTATGAAAGATGGATTACCAAAATTAGTGAAAGTGAATGAATATGGTATATTAAATTTAGATAATCAAAACGGAGAAGGAACACATTGGACAGCTTATAAAAAAAATGGCAAACGTGCAGTGTACTTTGATAGCTTCGGAAATTTGCAACCTCCATTGGAATTAATTGAATACCTAAAAAGTGGTTGTCCTTGCAACATAATTTACAATCATAAAAATTTTCAATCGTTTGATAGTTTTAATTGTGGACATTTATGTTTAAAGTTTTTGTACAATTATAATAACAACGGGCTTCTCGGTAGATTACATTGATAGATGTGGCTTTGCAACCGAGAAGACTCGGGTTCAAATCTCTATACGAATAAAAATCCAAATTTGGTATTGAAACTTGAACTCCACCTAGTAGGACAAATTAAACTTGAGAACGTTTGATTATTATACATTCTAATCAAATTTTACTTAGAAGTTAGGTTAAACAACACTTAGTTACAGGTAACATGTGCTCCACATTTACTCTGGCGGGAAAAAATTCTGTTCTTTCCAGTAACTATTATCCACCGATCATATTAGATGTATCCTGTATCGAAATTCCTGAAGGTTCTTATGAGATTGATGATATTAATAATTATTTAAACAAGAGTCTTACAAACTATGTAATATCGGAAAATATGAATATAGATGAACCCTTATCTTTGCCAGTAATATTAATAAAAGGAAATAACAATACTTTACTATCCGAAATTAAATGCACGTTGGGTATCGATTTTTCCAAAGAAGATTTAATGCGTGATTTATTAGGTTTTAAATCTAAAATTTTAAAAGCAAACGTAAGAAACATATCAGAATTTCCTTGTGAAATTTTCAAATTAAATGCACTGTGCGTAGAATGCAATATTGTCTCCAGCTCATTCAGAAACGGTGAGCCAGTGCATGTGATTTATGAATTTTTTCCATCAGTCCCACCTGGATATAAAATTATTAAAACTCCTTCAAACGTAATTTATTTACCAATTAACACTAAGCAAATAGATAAAATTACTATAAAAATAACCGACCAAGATCAAAATTTAGTCAATTGTAGAGGGGAAGTGATAACGGTGAGACTGCATCTTCGAAACTATAATAAATCAGTGTGATGGGAATTGTTTTCAATAAAAACAAAAACGGGAGTAAACATACAAATATTCCAAATACACTAAACAGTTATATGAAGCCAACAAATAAATCTGAATTTATCAGTCGGTCTACTAGATTCAATCCATTAACAGTGCAAAATAAAAAATTTTTGGAATCTATAGGAGTTCGAGTAAGAAAGCAGAAATGAATTTTGAAACTATAAACGTAAACGAAACACCACTTTTTGATAATACAATTGTTGCAACGCAAAATTTAAAACAATCCTTAGGCATTTAAACGTTGCATTAGGGGTGAAAGAAAGAATGGTAACCGAAACGACAAAATTAAGGGAGTACACAAATTATGCGCCTCTACTAAGTATTAGTTGCTTCTGAACAAAATGGTAATACGCAACCCGGCAGCTGCAGTAGTTTCAATGTAATTTTTTCACGCGAATAGTTCTAATAACTGTTTAAACATAAATAGTTCAACGAGCAAAGACAGAATGAGTTCATCGGACAGTTTATGTAATTGTTGACAATGGTAAAATGTAATAAAATAACAATAAAAAAGAATAAAGGGGTAACACAGGTATGTATTCATACAATACTTAGTTTCAGCTTGCCCAGCACTTACGTAAAATGGGCGTACAAATACATCACCAATACCAGAAGGTGCTTTTCCGGAATGCAGCTGCAGTTTGGTGACAAGGTGAGTAATAACTTAATACTAATTACATGAATACAACAATTTACAATCTGTTTTAGGGACAACACAATAACATGAACCATACGTAACACATTCCAGGAACTTCGGAAGAATTGATCTGGTCTTATATTACATGAAACTCCGGCAACAGGTAAAATGTCTGACCTCTTTTGGGATTTCGTTTCTCCAATTGCTACTTTATAGGTAGGTATAAAGATAAGTCCTTTTTTTGTAAGACCTGCAAATGCTCTAACACTTAGTATAGCATAATACAATGTATAACTCACCTTATCTTTGTAATTTTGTTAATTCACTTTTAATAAATCTGTACGTAATAATTTTGATTTTTCTGATTTTGTACAACGTTAAAATGTCTTGGAAATTTCGAAGCGGACATTTTCTTTTTTTATATTGGAATCTAATTGTGATAAATTTACCGCCAAAAACTTGAAGAAATTTACAACCAGTGCTTCTCAACATTTTTATTTGCACTTGGTAGTAAACTCAAATTTTTAACGTTACATTGTGTACGCCGAAAAACTAAGTCATCCACCTTATGCTTCAAGTTCTTTCAATAATAATGATGAAATCAGAATCTCTGTACAACAACAAGACATATACACGGTGCCTTGGTATAGTCATTTACATATGGAAGGAAAAGTTGAAGCATATAATGATAAAAATGAAAAAATTGAAACACCTCTTATTAATTTTGTTAATATGGGCATTTTATTCCTGTTTGATGAAATTACTCTAGAAGTTGCTGGAGAAGTTATAGACCGTGTTAGAAATCCTGGAATTGTGTCTGTTTTAAAAGGCTATGCGTCTTACAATCAAGGGGAAAGCAAAGGTCTTGAAAACGGTGGCGGTTTCCAAAAGGTAATTCAACGTTAATGAACAGAGCGACAGGTAGTTTTGAAGCTGTTGTACACTCAATAAAAGAAAAAATGAGACAGTTGGGTCGGCAAAATTAAATGAGCATATCTACTTTAAGGATTAGTTTTACCTGACCATATCCATATTGTTTACAATTCAACAACGAACATTTGTCAATATGAACGTTTATTCTTTGCTGATTCATTCACATATCCTAAAGGCTTGTTTGCAATTTCAATAAATTTAGAAAATACGATTTTTAGAATTGTTTTGTTTAAATTGCCGTCGTATGACATTTATAAATCCGTTACTCTTATTACTAAACAATTTGTTAATGTTCATTCATTTAATGACAATTAATGATTAATTTCTACTAAATCCCATCAATATGCTAGGTGGTTAACTGAATACCAAATATAAGTAATTAACATTGAATATATTTTTTTAATTCCTGCTTCTTATCGCATTAAAAAAGAGTGAAAGACAGAAATTGTATTATAAGTAACATTTACTTGTTTTCTCTTGAAGTTATTCTAAGCCGTTGTAATAAATACAGCGTTCATTACTTGCCCCAAAATTATATATAAATAGTAAATAGTAATGTAAATTAAGAACTGCATTAATGGTTGCAATTTTGGCGGATGTTTTAGCTATTATAATAATAGTCATTAAAAGTTAATCTTATGTTTCCTTATTTTGGTAACTTTTGTAAATACAATACAATGGGTGTATTAGTCGATATAATTAGTTAAGTATGTTGTCACCAATACATACTTAATAACATTTCTTATTTCGAGGTATTATTACAATTGTGAGCAATTAGTAGCTCCTTAGAAGAGGGGAGTAAAAATATAATAAATACAGACAATAAACGTTAATTTTGTTCATTTTATTTTGATCGTTTTTAAAAATGCCAGCACATTTACCAACCGACTTAAAAGTTCGAATTGTAGCAGAGTTGGGCAACGGCCTTAGTGTGCGTCAAGTAGCTCGTATGTTAAACGTCTCACATGCTACTGTGGGACGTGTGCGTATAAAGTGTTAACGAGAGCACACAGTACAGAGAGCAATTGGCAGTGGCAGAAGAAGAATTTCTACGCCGGCCCAAGATGAAGCGTTGATTGCGTATGTCGCCGAAAATCCATTTTCAACCTGTAGGAATGCTATACGAGAAACAGAATTTCCTGGATCCCTAGTTACTGCTGCAGCAAGGTTGAAAGAAAATGGGATAAAGAAATATACAGCTGCTTCCAAAGAAGCCCTAAGCGAGGCAAACAAGAGAAACCGCTTAGATTTCGCCAGACAATATGTGAACCAACCACTACAGTTTTGGAACAACGTCATTTTCAGTGATGAAAAAACCTTTAAAAGTTTTAACGATGGTCCAGTGAAAGTGTACCGAACTCAAAGAAATCGGTATGAGGCTGATTACATCAACACAAAAAAACGTAACGGCTATTTTTCTGTAAATGTGTGGGAATGGATAAGCTCTAGAGGCCCAGGAGTATGTTCGGTCATCGATGGTCGTTTAAATGCTGACAGATATTTGAACATTTTGCAAAATATTATGGTGCCATCAGTTCAAAAATCTCTATCCAGAGGAAGATTACATTTTTCAACATGTAAGTATTCTTATGTATAGAAAGGTTTGTTTACTGTTTATGTTTATTAACTTTTTACCAAATAGGTTTTTTTTAAATAGTTATTAAGTATATTTTGATTTTTGTTTGAATATATTATTAAACTCGTTTTTCTTGATTTAAAATTATTATTTTGATTGATAAGTTTTTTATTGTTTCTAGGATAATGCTCCTATTCACACAGCCGCCATTGTTCGAAACTGGGTACGGGAGAGCAATTTACGTGTGTTGCCCTGGCCAGCTAAAAGTCCAGATTTCAACATAATAGAAAATGTTTGGGGACGAATGGTGAATACAATTCAAGAACAGCAAGGAATAAACTTTATCCCACAAAATAGAAACGAATTAACAGCAGCGATTGAAAATGCCTGGGGACAATTGATGTGGATTATTTAAACCGTCTTGTAACATCAATACCCACTCGTTTGCAAGAATGTATCCAAAACCAAGGAGGCCACACCCATTATTAGTTTATCTCCTTCTTCATCTTCTCTACTTTTCTTATTATTTATTTACTGACTGTATATACTATATATAATTGTAAAGACTATGCTTAAAAATAGAATTGATTGTTTTCTTTATTGAAACATCAAAGTAACATTGTTCAGTAGTTTAAAATTATTTCACTCGCGTTTTGAAAAGACACTCGTGCTAAAAAACGCCCAATTTACACAAGAACTCATTCAAAAAACTACTATTGTCAGACTGTTCGATATTCTTTGCAGATCATAAAATATTTGCATTGACATGAATTTTTTTACAAGTAATACCTAGTTATGTTATCAGATAAATAAGAATATAAACAGAAATTACAGGGGATACAAAATCAGAAAAATTATGTTGCCATATTTAATCCGTTTTCGAATGAGTATGCCCTAATTTGAATAGAAAATGTTGATTTACATGTATTTGTAAGTCAACACAGAAAACAATTCCTTAATTTAGAAATATTTTTTTCAATTTTCAGTAATCATAAATAGATATAAAACTAGATTATTTACTAATGTCTCACATTTTTTAATGATGATTGTTTAATATTGTCTTATGTTGTATTTAAAAAACTGCTGTTTTTATATTTTTACCACTGTTCCAAAAAATTGAACAATACTCTGCAATGATTGAATGCCTGGGGACAATTACGTGAAGAGTATAATCAGAAACAAGGTCATACCCATTATTACGTTTTTCACTTTCTTTATCGCATAAATATAAATTAATAATAATAGAAAAAATTGTTTAGTAATAAGAGTAACGGATTTATAAATGTCATACGACGGCAATTTAAATAAAACAATTCCAAAAATTGTATTGTCTACCAAAACTAGAAAACATAGGATTAACTTTTAACGACTATTAATTATAATAACTAAAACATCCGCCAAAATTGCAACCATTAATGCAGTTCTTAATTTTACATTACTATTTACTATTTATATATAATTTTGGGGCAAGTAATGAACGCTGTATTTATTACAACGGCTTAGAATAACTTCAAGAGAAAACAAGTAAATGTTACTTATAATACAATTTCTGTCTTTCACTCTTTTTTAATGCGATAAGAAGCAGGAATTAAAAAAATATATTCAATGTTAATTATTTATATTTGGTATTCAGTTAACCACCTGGCATATTGATGGGATTTAGTAGAAATTAATCATTAATTGTCATTAAATGAATGAACATTAACAAATTGTTTAGTAATAAGAGTAACGGATTTATAAATGTCATACGACGGCAATTTAAACAAAACAATTCTAAAAATCGTATTATCTAAATTTATTGAAATTGCAAACAAGCCTTTAGGATATGTGAATGAATCAGCAAAGAATAAACGTTCATATTGACAAATGTTCGTTGTTGAATTGTAAACAATATGGATATGGTCAGGTAAAACTAATCCTTAAAGTAGATATGCTCATTTAATTTTGCCGACCCAACTGTCTCATTTTTTCTTTTATTGAGTGTACCTCTTCATATGATTTTAGGATTATGTGAAGACTTTAAAAGAATTGTTATCAACTGCAGACAAGAATTGGTAATGTTTCGCAGTAGTACAATGATAAAACAAAATCCTTAAAAGTTCATCTACATAAGATAATATGGCGCGTTCCACATGTATCTGTTTCCATTAAAGATCAATTAAAATTGTTAGATATTGTTAAAACCGCCAGAGACTTATATATTCCATTTAGAAGTAGAGAATTACATGAGTATCCTGTATTACCACAATCAGAAAATCATACTTGGGCTATTAAGACTTCTGTAGAAAAACCTCAATGCATAATTATTGGTTTTTAAACTGATAGAAAAAATAATACAATTAAAGATTGCAGTCGCTTCAATCATTGTAACTTAACTAATATTAAGGTTTTTCTCAGTGATACTCCATAACCGTATAATAATCTCAATTAAATTTTGAAAAAGATCAGTACGCACTGTTATATGAAATGTTTGTTGAATTTCAACCTTCATTTCTTTACAAAACGAGCGAGCCTACATTTACACCAGATGAATTTAAAACATATGCTCCTATAGTAGTTATAGATTGGTTTAAACAAAAAGAAGAACTTAAAAAAGGTCCTGTGGATATAAAAGTTGAATTCGAAACAAATGTAAATATACCTAATAAAACTACAGCATATTGTTTAATACTTCATGACAGAATTGTTAAATACGTTCCCATAAAAAATGTTATATCGCTAGTATAGTAACTGTGTATATGTTAAATTATGTACAGGCAATCCATTGTAACTGTAGAAAAAGTTGCACGTTGCGCAGGTAAGGTGTTGGAGTAGGGACCCGGTTGTACACTCAAAGGTAAAATGATTTCGTAACTGTTGGTTATTCCAGCATGAAACACTGGCGGTATAAGATATCAGCGTAGGTACACCGTAGATATTTAAAATATTGCTTCACATTCATTTATTCAATTTTAATTTTTATATGATTATAATGACGTCGTTTGCTAATTGTTATTAACATAATTATGCCTAAAAGATGTTAAGTTCGTAATGTGCGTTAACAATATAAATCTTTTCTAATAATAAATAAATTATCTTTTATCTTTCTAATTTTAATTTAATAACTACACTTCCGGGTCAAAATTCATATCATTGGAATGTAAAACTTTCTTTTAAAAATGACTAATTTAGAATACAAAAGCTTGGATGTACAAAACAAAATTAATTCTATTGTTAAGTAAATGTCTTTCTGATTGGTTAAAATTTAAATCTTAAATCCTCTGATTGGCTAACAAATTGTTAATATCTTTTGTTAACTAAAGATTATGCTTTACGCAACCGGGTAAAAATGAGTATTAGTTGAACATTATCAGTTTACTTGCATAGCTAGGTCTATATATTTAGTTTTAAATTAAGAAAATGTCAAAGTTAGGACAGGGAAAAGCTATTAGTGCTCAAACTCGCGAAGTAGTGTTTAAAGTTTTTCAATATTTTAAAAAATTGCCAACAATGAAGTGAACATCATAGATGCTTCTGAGGTTGAGTTAAAAGCCATTTATCAGCGGCTACAGGTGTTTCACAGAGTATGCTTTACAAAATTATCAAGGAAGGGAATGACGCACCAAATGATCCTGAAGCTGAAGAGGACGCCAATGTTTTTAAATCTCCAAAAGGAAGCGAAAGAAAAAATTTCCAATTACTGACATACATGAAACAGAACTGCATCACATTAGGCGTATCATTTATAATTACCATAAAACAAACAACCAACGGGTAACTCTTAAGAATTTGTTACAAAAATTAAAAGAAGATTTAGATTATGTCGGTGGCAGGTCTTCACTACACAAAATTATTAAAAAATGGGGTTTAAATTTTCTTCGGCTGAAAATAATCGAAAATTATTACAAGAGAAGCCCGATATAAGACACTTAAGAATTGCTTTTTGAAAAAATGACAATCGACCAATCATTTACATGGACGAAACGTACATCCATGGCAGCCATACAGTTTCAAAATCGTGGACCGACAAAACAAGAAATGGTTTATTTGGTAATATTTCTAAGGGACAACGATTAATTATGTTGCATGCAGGAGGGATAGTCATGGTTTTGTGAAGAATGCACTATTAATTTTTAAATCTGGAACCAAATCAGGAGATTATCATCATGAGATGAATTTCAATAATTACGAAAAATGGCTCACCGAAAAGCTGATACCAAATTTGCCAGAAAAATCGGTGTTAGTGATTGACAACGCGCCATACCATAATGTCCAAATAAATCCAGCGCCCAATTCAAACAGCAGAAAACAAGTGATGATTGACTGGTTAACGCAAAACGATATTCCCGCATCATTGGATTTGACTAAAGCTGAACTTTATTTTTTAATAAAAAACAACAAAAACAAACTTAAAAATTCAAAATAGACACAATAATGCAGGCAGCTGGTCATACTGTGTTAAGATTACCCCTTATCACCCCGAACTTAACCCAATCGAGATGATTTGGGCTACCGTAAAAATTTTGTAGCATCCCACAATGTAACTTTTAAGTTAGAAGATGCGAAAAAATTAGCGGAAGAAAAATTTACCTCCATTACGGTAGAAGATTGGAACAAGGTGTGCGCTAACGTCAAGAAACTGGAAGACGAATATTACGAAAACGAAGTTTTTATGGACTTTGTTACAGAATCGTTAATTATTAATGTTGGAATTGAAACTGATAGTGATGATTTCGGGTTCAGTTGCAGCTCAGATGACGATTCTAATACTGCGTCGTTGTTACCCTGAATTGCCGCAAATTTAATTGTGTTCATTAAATATTTCTATTTTTTATTCGTTCAAAATTAGTATAAACTTAATGATTTATAGTTTAGGTATTCAAATCCAAAATAAAAGATCGCTCTGTATTTATTTTATTTATTATTGTATTTATTTGTTTATTTGTATTTACCTAATTATTATTATTGTAAAAGCATAATTTGTTAATAAAATGCTTGAATTTTTTTGTATATTGTGTACCTACTAACCAGAAAAGTAATAAATTATTGGTGTAATAATTAATATTTATCTTGCACCAATTTGTATTATATGCTAGTAATACCTACTTCTGCCCGGAGTGTACTATTGTCTGGTCACGCCTTGAAATTCTATAAACAGCTACATTTTTCCTGCGCGAGATTTCTTAAGTTACAATGGATTGCCTGTATTTATTGTATGGAATTCTAAGGTTTAAAATAAAACAAAATAAACAAATAATTTTCTTATTTATTTTTATTTAGTTGAAATTAACATTAACAAGGATAATGCTTCTTCATAATCTTTCATGACAGAGGAAAGCCATCTTCCGAATCTGGACCGCAAGTCCAACCAAATATCGCTTCGGGAATTTGTTTTCCTTTCTTGATGTTTTCTTGTATCCATAACAATATATCAGAATGTTCTTAATTTTCTAGACTAGAGAATCAAATTTAAATGGTATGTTTTTATAGATAAATGCAGTAATAATTTTTTTAAATTTTACTGTCGGTCAAATACGCTGACTTACACACAAATTCATTTATGCATGATTTCATATCTTCATAATTTATAATAATATTATTAACTGGGTAGTCTATCAAATAAACATTATCAATATTAAATCCAGACAGCAGCTTTATAATATATAATTTATGTGACATATTGCATTCCAGTCTATGAAATTCTAAAATTTCATCAAGTTTCCTTAAATTTATCCACTCATACTGCTCTGTTTTCCAAATATTTACTGTATTGTTAACATAATTATGTAAACTTTTCTTCTTATCTAAAAGTAAACATAAGTTTGAAGTAGTTAAGTGTCTTCCATGTGATGCTGTAAAATACATGATATCGCTTGGAACAACAAAGTCTTCTTTGCTTATTAAAAACACAAAAGCTTTCTTTCCAGAATTTGTAACACTAGAACGGACTGCATTCTTGAGATGTTCTTCATAATTTTTTTCTTTTGCTTCATGTGCTTCTAACTCAGTCTTAAACATCATATCCATTGTTTTGTAGACACTTGATTACAATGTACACTCTAGAATTGCAATACAAAGCATAACATAACACACTATGATTTTATAATTGTGCCCCCACCAAACACATTAGTTGTATTTATGGTATAGATATCCCCATAGTCTTGTATCGCTGCTATTAAAAATGAGTACACGTTTATCATCATAAGGACTAAGAACGATTTTGTTTTGTTTAATTGAAAACACGTTGTGTTGTTTAGATTTAATAAGACGTTGAAGAGTTTTAAAAGGTTTTTATTAAACAGACTTTTTTGTAATATTCAAAAGTTATGCATTTTTAAATGATCTTTTACAACCCTTACATTTTTTTATTAACTTTGTAGTAATGCCTTCTTCAACAGAATAAGAATACATCTTTGACCTAAGCCCTACAAATTCGAGCATTAGTTTTCCATTATTTTTATCTTTCATTAGTCCGGGTTGTTTTTTGTTTTTTTGTTCTATTTGATAAACATTGTTAGCATCATATTCAGAAGTATCAAAACGATAACTGTTTTCTTTAATATATTTATAAACTTCTACATTTTTAAAACTATAAATGAAACTGTCAGTATCCGTGTATAATAATTTTGTGTTTTGCCCAAACGTTTTTAAAACATAGTCGTAATGAAATTCACAAAGAAAAATTTTTGAAACATCTACTCTATGAACTTTTTTAAGTTGCATTCCTAATCTTAAATATATTTTTAAGTTTCTGTAGTAAAGGATATGTTGCTTTTTTGGAAATAATGTTAATAATAACTTTTTGTTTCAGTTTTTGAGTTTGAGGGATCATATGTTCCGGAGTTAGTGGTAAATCGCTATGTAAATTATGTAACTCTATCGGATATCCTAAATCACATTCTAATATATATCCAAAAGGAAAATCATCTGGGGTATCTAAAATGACTTGAATATCAAAGTTATCCATAAATACAAAATTTCCATATGGAAGGTATTGAGACATGGCCGCTCCATATAAATTATTCAAATCAAAATCTATTAAATATGTACTATCTTTATTCATATCAAACCCATGTTGCATGTATTTATTATTTGCTTTTGCATACCTATTAGAACATTGAGATACACCTCCTGGAATGCATATCTCAATAAACATAACGGTATCTATATCAGTAAGAAGTTCTAACGAAACTTTTGTAGTTTTTAGCATAGCATAAAAAGTTAATCCCGGTGCAGTATAATAATGTAAAAGGTCCAATGTATACGTCTCTAAACACGTTTCTCGAAAAGCTTCAAATACATCAGCTAGTAGAAGTACATTCGTTTTTAAATATAAATCAAAATATTCACCTAGATTTTGGATACCAAAACTTTTCCAAACATTTACAGCGTGATCATAATCTTCATTACTTATGTTTTCACCAAGCAATTGAGAATAAAAATCTTCTTTAGGTAGTAAATAATTTTCTTCTAATTTCGTCCATGAATCTATATAGTCATATGGAAAAACACCTTTTTTATTTAATAAATTAAATTCTTCTAAACTTTTACAATTAGCTTTAACAATGTGTTTACGATCATTTTGTAAATTAGAAGAAAGTTTTTCTAAACTTTGTGACATAAAACGAAACGAATCTATAAACCTAAGCGAAATACTGATGTTAGGTATAGACTTGCTAAATGAAATATATTTTTCTTTATTTACTGGTAATAATTTAATGCTTCCTTCAAACAATGTAGATAACTTTCTAATAACGAAATGTGCATCATAACCACTTAAATTGTGAAATACGACAGGTATACAATGCTCATCTTTAAAATTTAAGTTACATCCTTGATAAGCAACCCCTCTAAAATTTCCAGTTTAATAATTATGATTTCGAACCTTAACTTCGTTATCCCTAAACGGTTTTTTACAAATATGACATACATCAGAAGTTAAAAATTGTTGATTTTGTTGGGGATTGAGATTTTCCATTGGAACAATCGTTTTAAGTTGTTCATGACACATGTGACTTATGTCTTTTAATTCGAATACAAACCAATCGATGCAATCAATTCCTCGGTGCATGTTAAATTTTAAAAAATAATCATCATAAGAGCATTTTAAATAATATGCTATACTAAATGGGATATGCTTTTGATATGGTGTACTCTTATTTTCAACTTCGTTAACATTACATTTCCCTAAAACACATTTCAAATCAACATAAATATCAAACGTAACCTTCTCTTGATAACGATAATTTTTAAATGATAAGTATTTATTCTTTTCTTTTGGTAACGTTATAGAACACTCGTTTGAATTAATACAATAATTCATATGTCTTTCGAGAATATCTTGAGTTGTAAAGTAATTTAAACATCGTTCACAAATAAAAATCTTATGCTTATCAGATGACACTTGGTTCGACAAAGAGCAGATACATTTTTGATCCGAGTAAAATAAAAACGAAGAGGTAAGCCAGATAACTCATTTACATTGGCTTTGCTTAACGGCAACATAAGGAGATTTACAACTTTAACATTTCTTATATTAATAGGACTAAGCGAACAAGGTAAAATTTTATTATTTTCAATACTGAACAAGTTAATAGACAAATTGTTAAGCTTCTCAAATGTTCTTATATCTTTTATTGTTATGAGAAAAGTTATACCATCACAATTTAAAACATCTTGAAAATGTGGAAACAAAGACATTCTATAGGAAGGTGTGTTAACCGGATATAAAGCGGATACTACAGACCAAAGAAAGCAATAAGGATCGTTGTTGTTAATGTTTATAACAGCATGTTTTTTCTTTATATAATCTGGAACCAATACATATGTTGAATAACCTATTTTAAGGGGATCGTGTCTATTAATATTTACTTATAATCCCAAAAGCTCATACAAAGCCAATCCGCTATCTTTTTCAGAAAATTCTTTCAATTTTGCAAAAAGCTTATCAAACACGTATTCCTGATACCATTGTTTCAAATTAGTTGTAGGATCTATGACACTATTCTTAGTACAAAACGTTTTTAAACTTATTTCTCCCGTTTGAGGTTTAACAAAATTAGTAGTCAAAATGACATTTAGTTTTAACATTTAAGACACGTTTCCGATAAAGCCAAGATAACTTGTACAAAAGTACACACGCAACAAAAGAACACCTGATGCAGCATTTCGCTTTTATTCTGAGCTCATCAGAGGGGTATACTTAAGTGCGGTATACGACTGTACAAGACATCAAAATTAAAATTAAGTATTACAAAGTGATAGAAAGTTATTCAATCATAATTATCAGAAATCAATTCACAAATAGATTGCATAAAAACAGGCTATCTAAAATATAAACATAGTATTTAATTATTTGCCCCGAAGGGGGTAAGCGTAGCCCAGTCCAACTTTTTAGGGTTAAGGTGTCAAATTACATCCCATTTCCTGCATTTTAGAAATGCTTTTTAGATTTTTAAAAAGTCAAATTTAATTTTTTTAAGTGTTAAATTTTAATATATCAAATGACAAATTCCATTAAACATTCAACTTTTTGTAAAATGCTAAATAAACAAATGCAGTTCTTGAACTTGTATTTTCTTTCCCATGAAAACTGCAAACTGCACTATTTGCAAAAAAAATTGATGATTCATTTCCTTTCTTGCAGAAACTTTTTAGAAAACAAGAATTTTATTATCATTCATTATTATTCTCTGATACGTAAAAGATGTCAAGCAGAAGTCTGTTAAGTTTGAAAAAAATCGCCAAAAGTTAATGTGTTGGATAACATTGTGCTCAATGTAAGTACCTACTTTATTTGTAAATGCTTTCTTATATTGTAATAATATAATTTTTTTTTAATGATTTATGATTTACTTATTATTTATTAACTCAACCACCACCTTTTATATCTATTCCTGCTGGGTATAAAGTAAGTATTTTTGTTGTTATTTTATTATTTTTTAACAATTTATTTTACGTAATCAGCAATTTCCCGGACCTGCATGCGAACAAAACTGCCAGATTTTTCAACAAAATCATAAACAGGTAAATCGTGCTTATTAATTTTTGTTCAGTAATTTTATTAATCAATTGTAAATAGATTATTCATTTTTTGTTATTATTACAGTCAGTAGTTTGGGACGACGTTTCATCGATTATTAGTTGCTCACAACCAGAGATGGAGGTTCAAATCACCCCTAACATTTTCCCAACAGTCGGAAAAGGGAGGGGCAAAGACTTCCGAAAATTAATGGAGGATGAGAACGTCATGGAGGTTAAAATCACCCATAACAATTTCCCAGCAATCAGAAAAGGGAGGGGCAAAGACCTCCGAAAATTAATGGAGGATGAGAACGTCATGGAAGCGAGCCCGGAAGGTGACAGTGACGACGAGTTTGTAAGAGTGGTGGTTCACCACGAAAAAGTGTTTATTACTAACATCAGAAAAACTTTCAAAAAAGTGGCAAAGGAGTATTCTGAAATCCAAAAAGAATACAACGACACAAAAATGGAAGCAACCAATCTACGGGCGCAACTAGAAGAATTAGAACAAAAAGAAAAAGTGTTACGCGTTAGAAGAAATAAGACTTTGTTAGATGTTAGAAAGTGCAAAGAGTACAGTAGAAGGTTAGGTTTTAGTTTAGATTAAGTTTTTTTTTATAAATATATTGTAGTTTTGCCTATTACTTACTATTTAATAAACAATTTAATTTTTTGTGTTGTTTATTTCAAGCAGGATTACTTAATATTTTAGATATTCAATTGTTCCTATAGAAAAATTTTAAAATTTTACTTAAAAAAGGAATACAAATGGTCAGAAAGTGTTAGAACAATTTTAACTAATGGTGAAATATATTTTGTTGTTAGTAATTAATAATCTGCACTAGTACACAATTTAAAACTTGCATATGATTATTTTGATAGTTAAAGGTCCAATTTTTTAAACAATTGTTAAATTAAAAATAACCGAATTTGACATTTTTAAAAAATAATTTATCCTGACTAATTTAATAAGTGACCATCTTTTCTCTACAAAACAAGCATCATTTGTTTATAATTTTGCAATATCATTAAAGTAAAATTTTAGACGTTAATTTTAAGAGTTGATTAAAAAAACACATATATAAATAAAACATTCAATTTATTGATAACATGTTTTCCTTTAGTAAAGTTTTAATTCTGCTAATTTTATTTATTAAAACAGATTTAAGTAGTTGTTCAGTTGCCTTAATTCTGTTCTGAAACCGCATTTTGTCTACTAAATAATAATTCCGTCTGTCTTCTTGTGTATCATTCAAATAATATTTAATAACTTTCTCACTAAATCGCACGTGTTTATAATTATTAACCATTATAACTGACTGTACGCGTTTTGTGTCTAATAAATTTTATTCACAAATTGTTTGTATTTTTAGAGACTTCAAAAAGTGTGATTTTAAATGCTTATCGCCCTCGGTTTCCACAATACTTTGCATTGCGTCTGTCTTGGTGTTCACTTTCTCGCTAAAACGAATGTGTTTATAATATTTGATCATACTCTTTTTTAAAAAAGTATATAACTTTAATCTTAACTTATAAATTTTTCTTAATTGCTCTTTCTCTTTGTTCATTCTTCAACAAATTCAATGTTTGTTGTTGAACCAACACCTCCTTTACTAACGAGGTGGATAGTTTTTTGGGATAATTGAATTTGTTTGTTAATCCTATTGATGTCTTCAACCGAAAACTTGGAAGTAAATCGTTGAGGAAGAGGTGTTTAAAAATCACCACATTCCACAAGCACTTGTTTACCAAATTTACCACCAATTTTACTAAAAGGTTTTACTTTAATTTTCTCCCCTATTGGTAGGCTTCTTGCACTTACATAAGGCAGTAAATGAGTTGACGAGTTTAAGTCAGCGAAAAATGCCATTTCAATCTTAGCACTTAACTTAAAATTTACTTTTTAACAAATTGATATCAACATGAAACTAATATTATATTTTTTTAAAATACTACTTTTATATCAACCAATCTCCCCCACTTAGCCGCCCGTTCCTCTGATCATACCCGACATTATGCTGCCGCTTCTAGACCAAACAAATCAGAAAAACAAAATTTTTTGACGTTTCTCTCCGATCTTCCCGGAAACCATGATTCCGATCCTAGACAACACGATCGCCCTCACGATCGGCCCAGATCTTTCCCAAAACCATGATGCCGATCCTAGACCACACGATCTGGCCCACGATCGGCCCCGATCTTCCCCGAAACCATGATGGCGATCGTGGACCACTTCCAATGTGGTCCAGGATCGGCATCATATAACTACTTTTGTTTGTTGTTGTATTGAATTATCTGTTTTTCTTTTTTGTTGTGCTTGATCTACCGTATTAGGCATTAAGTAAACCCTGTTGATCTCCTGTAGGTTGGTCTTATTTCTTTCTTTTACCTAGCAGGTAGCGCCTTGTTAGACAACAGTTTAATTTCTTAGAACTCTTTTTGGGACCTCCGCGACTCTCCGACGAAGCCGGACGCTGCTGCTCTAACTATTATAAATACTTTATCCTCCACGAACTTAGTGCGCTACATCGAATCGTATTTTCTTTTGGTGTTTCTTTTTTTTTAGGTCGTTCCTCTAGAGCCGTCGTTAGTTGTAAACCTCAACGGTTACAAATCTTGGTGCCTAACGTGTCGACCAGATTTTCTTAACTGCTCTAGATTTGCCTTGATTTTTTCTAGTTTGTCTTGTCGGTTCGAGTTTGTGAGAGCTTTGTGAACATTTGTTGTCTCATTTCATTCTTTTGTGTAGTCATTCTACATAAATTACTTTATTGAATGTACACAAGGCTTATCATAAATCACGTTGCTTGTTCTCTCGGTTATTGTAATATTTTCTCTAGCTATAACTAAGTATTTCTCGAGTGTAAATTATCTTTAGAGACGTCGACATCTTAATTACTTTTCGGTTTTAAATTGTTACTCTATCCTTTACTATAATGGGAAACTAGAAGTTAATTGGTTGGTAAAAACTGAATTGTGTTGTGAATCATTTTCGCGGGGATATGATGCGGAAGTCCATGTAGAATTGTTACGTAAATCCGTGCGAAGCGCGTTACTGTTGGAACACGACAAATCTCTTCCTAGCTCGAGGGTAGCTATAGTATTTGTTGATGATCAGATAGATGTTAAGGCAGCAATTAAAGAACTGAATTCTGCTTTAGTTTCGTTTGATGGAGATTTTTTTAACGCATTTTTTTAACGTGTCAGCTCTCTCTATTGTCATATTGAACGAAGTTGTTTCTTGGTTGCTACTTCTGACGATGCTCAGCGTGAACTACAGCATAACTTAGCGTTGACGTTAAAAAATCTGAAACATGACTTTGAGATTAAAATTAAAAAGACTAATCAGGTTTCTTTTCGTTTTACATTGCCAACTTCTAGCTCAAAAACCACTTCGGTTTCTACTTCTGTTGAGCCTTCTCTACTTTTTTCTTCAAATTCAGAATTGGAACTGAACAACTCTACTACTGATTCTGCTGTGGAGCCTACGCTCAAGTCTACTTCTATCTCTAAATGGAATCTTACTTTTTCGAGAGACGAATATTTTTCTTTGACTGACTTTCTACTTTGTATTGACGAATTATGTGTAGCACGAGGTGTATCCTCACAACAGTTGTTTGCTGCTACTCCTGAAGTTCTCACTGCGCGACAAGAACGATACTTGGAGTTTCGGGTTGAGAAATTATTCGTCACTTAGGATTTTCTCTTTGTCCTTCTTCGTTTTCTTCCTGTACAGTTGCAAATGGTCTTTAGTATCATATTCTAAAAACCGTTACTCTACCAATTTCAATTGAAATTCGAACTAAAACTTTGAAAGTCTTAGTAGTACCAAAAGTAACTCATCAGTTGATCCTGGGTATTGATTTCTGGGAGGCTATAAACTTTGTACCAAACTTTCCTGAGGAACACTGGATTTTTGGAGGTTCTTTACACTTGAATATTTGTTCTACTCAACACGTTATTGCTCACTCTGATCTTACTTCTTCCCAACTTTCTATACTACAAACTTTTCTTGATGAGACATTTAATACTATTCCTACGACTTCAGGCTATACTTCTTTGGTGCAACACCGTATCCTTAGTACTGCTGAACCGATAAAGCAAAGGTCTTTGTCTTCTGCTCTTCAAGCTATAGCTGACAACGTGTTAGACACAATGTTAGGTTTGGGTGTAGTGGAACCTTCAAACTCTCCTTGGTCTTTGCTTATAGTCTTGGTGAGGAAAAAAGGTAATAGTTATAGGTTTTGTGTGGATTTTAAGAAATTCAATGCTGCCACACAAAAAGATAGTTACCCTTTGCCTTAAATTTGTTCTATTCTGGATTGTCTTCGAGACGCTCGTTTTTTTTTCTTCTTTAGTTATCCGTTTGGCCTATTGGAAAATTCCTTTATCGGAAGAATCCGAAGCGATTACGGCGTTTACGGTGCCTAACCGTAGTCTCTATAAGTTTACTCGGATGCCTTTCGGCCTTCACAATTCATCAGCTACTTTTCAGCGTTTAATTGATCGTGTGTTACGGTTTGACTTAGAGCCATTTTGTTTTGCGTATCTTGACGATATTATTATAGCTACTCCTACGTTTGAAAAACACCTTGGTGTAAACCTCAACCGTTACAATTATTATTATAATTGTAAATAGTTACCTATTTGCATTTAAATTAATTGCGGATTTAATTTATAAAATAATGTTTTGTAAAATAAAAAAATATTTAAATTTAAAAAATGTAAAGTGTTTCAATTTATAAGTTTCGTTGTTCATTCCTCAGGCGTTTTGGTTAATTATGAATTTTCCTTTGATAAAACCCTTTTCCAATAATACAAAGTGTTCAATACCGTTGTACTTGTTTTATATTAAATAAAAATATCTCAAAAAAAACAAATTATTTTATAGTATAATGGGACAGTTTCTTAGAAGGTGAGCACAAAACTTGGAGTTCATCTTTATAGAGTTTGTTATATGTTGGAATAATTCTAACCTAATAGTTGTGAATGATCATGGTGAAGAAGAAAATACGGTCGCGTTATATTTTCGACAAAAATACCTTAAAGGGCTAAGATTCCAAATTTGTCTGTTTCTTTGTTTCTTTGTTCCTCTATAGACTCGGCCAATATAGGTACTAGGCCAAAGCCGAGTATATGGTTGGATTTAGAATAAAGCATAGGGGGCGAATGGGGGAGTCTGGATGGAGGGGGTCTACCAGGAAGGGATTTTTCTTCTTATTCTAGTTCCGTCCGATAGGACGGGGGTTTCATCTAGTACTAACATAAAATTAAAAAATGAACTAAATAATTTAAATATTGATAACTAATATTATAAATTGACGCAGATATTTTAAATTTTGTTGTTCTTGTATTATTTACTTATGACACAAACGGCGTCTCATAAAGAAATCGCAACGATAATTGTTTCGTACCTACTGTAAATGCAACGTACATGCAAATGCAAGCATTTAAATTTTAAAACTAACGCTTGACAAAAACAAATTATGAGAAATGCTTGCATTACAAAAACCTTAATACCCACAATTTGGTTTTTCTTTCACTTCTATCTGATAATTTTTGATTAATATTTCTTTTGTTACATGCGGCAGCATTTTATACATGTGGAAACAGATCCTTTTCTAGAAATTTATTCACATCAACCTTAGAACAACATAGATCTCAATAAAAGCACTTCCCGACTTTATCTACTACGTTTTAACAAAAAGAAAAAAATGTGTTTCACTGGCATGTATTTTTAGCTTTTAGTTATACAGCAAAAATCGTATAAATTAATATTAAATGTATAATCTGCAAATTCATTTTCTTTGGTGCCAACATAGAAATTTATGATATCACAGATTTTGCAAAATATATTAATTTATGCAAAGACCTGAAACGCGTTAATCCTTTTCATTGTACATAATTATCACATAGTTGTAATTTCCGTGTATGTTATACACATTGACTTAATAACATATATTTTTATGAACAAGTGTTTATGAATTTTAAAATGATAATAAAATTAAATTATTACCAATAATCAAATCTTGAAAAGTTAAAATGTAAGAAATATTAAAGTTGCAATTACAATCAATGATTAAAATAGTACCATTGAATGATAGTACATACATTAAAACGCATGTCGCAGAAAGCATCTATTCAAGCATGAATTTGAAATTCTGAAGCTGAAAGCATCCAAATAGAGAGAAATGAATACAATGATAAATAACAATCGAATATTCACTTATTCGAACTTCTCACTTTATTGAATTGAACAAATACTGTTATCAAACCGAATTTTTTCCACTTGAATGCCGTTTATTTATATTTAATTGCAGGGTATTTTGGTAACTATTGCTGTTAGAGCAAAACTATTCACGTAGTATTAGGCTAACTTTTTGAGACAAATTAAACAGCGAAATCAAAAATTTGTGCTATCTTTTTTCATTTTTGATGCAGGGACCAAAATTTAATTTTTCCAAATTTCGATAACGTTCCACATTTCATCTGTTGATAAAAATTCAGGAAAAAGTGTAAAGACATTTCTTGTGGAATTTTTAGCGTAGAATCAAATGGAGTAGTCAATTTTTAACTTTGGTCACAAATGGTCGAGATGCCACATAAACTTAGTTTTTTTTTAAATGGAAACCGTAGTTGACTTTGACTTTATTTAAATCCTTATTTTGTAAGCTTTTCAACAATATATAGTTTATGGAGGTTCTTCTAGAAAATTACGGAATTTGATAGTTTGCACTTTTGTAAGTAGGCGATGCAATAATTTAAAACAAAGAAACACAGCACATACGTCAAAACAAAGCAAATTTTTGTTTTCGCTGTTTAATTTGTCTCAAAAAGTTGGCCTAATGCTACGTGAACCGTTTGGCTCTAACAGTAATAGTTACTTAAATACGCTGCAATCTTATTGAAACCTTGTACAGGGTTATTCATTATAAATGTCACAGGCCTTACTATAGTTACTATTCCATATACAAACAATTTTTTGATATAAAAGTTTTGCGGACGTAAACTAATTTTATTGTAACGTTAACAAAAGTACAGTGGCGTGCGTAGTTTAGGAAACACAAAAAATAATTCGTATTTTTTAAATAAAACACCCTGTATATTATTAAATTTTTGAAAAGATCTTTTTCTTCTGATTTCAAAAATATACCATATCATACCCCTGTCTTACACCGTTCTGAAGTTATTTTAGAATATATTAAATTAAACTAGTTTAGTCTCATTTAAAAAAACAAATTATTTTTTGTGTTCCCTAAACTACGCACGCCACTGTGCTTTTGTTAAGGTTTAATAAAATTAGTTTCTCACCACACAACTTTTATTCCAAAAAATTTTTTGTATGTGCAATGATTACTATGATAAGGACTGGGACATTTATAATGAATAACCCTGTACATGTAGGACATTGCGTTCAAACGTAGAAGTGGGCGAAGTATTCATGTTAGATACTGTGACAGCGTACTTCCGTAATCAGACATTTAAACGTCGGCGGGCGATGTGTTCAAGTTGGGCATTGTGTCCGAATAATAAAGTAGCGATGTGTTCAAGTTGGACGTTGCATCCAAGTATTGAAGTAGGCGATACTTCCACGTTGGACGTTGTGTCCACCAACTGCAGTTAGGCGTTGTGTCCAAGATGGCTGCTGCAACTGCAAAAAAATGGGCGTTGTGTTCATTGGGCGTTGTGTCCAGTGGGCAAAGTGTCCTGTACCTATTTCACTACTAATAGTTATGCTACTTAACTAATCGTCTGGTATCTTCAAGCCCACATTTGCTTTCAGGTTAAATAAGGGAGCAAAATTTCGTAGAAGAAAAAAAATAAGTTGTGTTTTGACGAATGAGATCGTGTGTTACTTCACAGCAAAACTGTTGCCTTTGCTAAAAACTAAATCTTGTCGACAGATGTGTAAGCTTGCAGTTAGTTTGCAAGATACTGTACAACACCAAACAAACACCAAGAATCACATGACAGCAATTTTGTCCTTTTCGGATTCTTCAAGAGTGAGAGAACTCGATTGTAAGTTTACTATTGTACAAACCACTATTAACGCCAAAAAGAAGTTTATTTAAAATAAGCATAAAAATACTTTCGTTTTGTTAATTACACAAAATATAATTTTGTTTACATTTGTGTTGTTTGAATCTTTTAAGATGTACAAGGAGTTACAGTTACGAAAACAAAATCAATATGAAAACAAAGTATACAGTCTACTAAATTTAAAGGTAACTACGGTCATTCGTATTATTTCAACTGCTACTGTGATAAGATTCTCTATTTGATCATCCCAACAAGATAAGCGTTTTCTTTGTAAATGAACACGTTCTTGCATGCTTTAACCGATACATTTACAATTGAGTATACAGGATTTTCAGGACTGAGTGGAAAAATTCATGCAAAATCGGTTCTTTCTTCCTAGAACTTACCTTATCCATATTTAAACCCCGAATCAATAGATGGTGTAATGGAGAACATTCGTCGTAAATAATTTAAAAATATATTTTTGTAAGGTCAGAAAATAAGATTTTTAAATGTGGTGAAAAAATATCGCTATGTTCTTGTTAGACGCCGACCAGTGCAATACGCCCCATAGCTCAGTTGGCCCGCGCGTGCGGTATAAAATAGCAACTACATTGCACAGCTGTTAATTACGATCAAAATATTTTTTTTTAAATTTATTTTAAACTCAAAAAAGTTTTGTTGTTTATATTTGCTGTTTATGCTTTTATTCTACACTTTAAAATTTAACGAACTTGATAGTTCATAACACAAATTTAAAAAAAATAAAAATATTATATTGTATTACACAAGGAGAAAATTACAGTTGTTAGCTGCCCAAGGGTGGTAGCCCGAGCGCTGATAATCACAAGTAATAAAACATGATTTTATCCTCAAGTAATACACTATACTTTTTCCACGACCAGTATCTATGAGTTTCTTCAAAATTTAATTTAAGACTGTTAGTTTAGTAATTAATAAAAATATAGCTGTTTTCATGACTACCAAACATTTTTTTATTCTCAATAGTTATCAAGTTTACTTTTTTATTTGAAGTGTAAACGTCGTTTTGACAGATTTTTAAGTTAGATAAATAAATGTCAGTTTCAAATCAAAACGAGCAACCAATCAGCTTGTAATATACAGGGTGTTTCAGTGAAAGCGTGCAAAAATTAAACAGGGCATAGGGGATGCTCTACTGAACAATTTGAGGTAAGGAACCTGGGGTCCGATAATTTAACTTAAAAAAATATGAAAGTAAACTTCTCTATCAGATTATCTGTCTGTCAGGTTGTAGCTGCCTGCGATGTAATTCGAAACACACCAGGGATATTTGTACGGGTGCGGCAGAATCTTGTACGCCGATGTCAAGCTTGCATTGAGGTTGGTGGCCGTCACTTTAAGCAACTGTTGTAAGTTACGTTAACTGTATCAATGATGGTATTTGTAAGTTAACTGTAACTAATGTAAATAAAAAAAGTTGACAGTAGTGTGATAGACAAGTTAAGTCTCATATCTCTTTAAGCTGAATTATTGGACTCCAGATTCCCTACCTTAAATTGTTCAGTAGAGCATCTCCTATGCCCTGTTTAATTTTTGCACGCTTTCACCAAAAACACCCTATATACCGGGTGATTCAGCTAACCCGTTCATTAGAAGTTTATGGACTTCTCGTTGAAATATTTGTTTAAAAATTTGGAATAGGAGATTGCTTGAAAAGTTCTATTTAACTAAAATATTTTAGATCTTCTAGCACTTCCGGTTACACAGGAAGCGGCTACCAACTTTCTTATTTTAAATAGAATGATATATTTTTTTTGTATATTTGTGTTCTACGCTAAAATTTGAGTTACTTTTATGTAGCACAACCTATTGAAAAATCAATAGTTTTTGAGATATTTTTATTTTTTTGAGAAAAATTGATTTTATAGTATTGTTTTCAAACGCTTGTCAATGATTGAAAAAGAAAGTTATAGTAACACAATTTGGGCTATACTTAGGAGGGCTGTTAAGTTTTTAAATAATGTGTAACTTGACATCTCATTATTTACAGGGCGTTCAAAATGTTTGGTTACATATGATTAACTTCAACTGCCCAAAAGTCAATTTTTTTAAATAGAACACTCTATATCTTGTTGCTCTATGTGATGGAGAATTAAGTGGTCTTTCAATCTTTATAAAGGTTCCCTATACCTATCTGTAACCCTTTTCCTGCTATCGATGTATTTACATTCGACACAATATTTCTTTATTTTATTAAATAATTTCTGACTAGTGGCCTGTGGAAATTAAAACAATGTGCCTTATTCATCAAACTTGTAAACGTCGACGTGACACATTATACACGATATGGAAATCACATTATACACGATATGGAAATTCACCAAGAATATTCAAATGAAGACATACTAAATTTATTTTTTATTCATGGAGAATGTTACAAGATTATTGAAAGAACTTGCCGTTTGCTTAACGAGAGATATCTACATTTATGGCCTCTAAATAATATTCATTACCGCTGACTACCTTGGGGCGTGTTCTAGTACGAGGGTGGTCCCAGAAGTACCTAGCCTAACGGATAGATGGCGCTACTAGGTTGAAAGCACAGAGCGCGTTCGACAACACGCATCTTAGCAAGTATACATGACAAATTTGAGCACGTTCGGTCGTTTAGTATTTAAACAGTAGCGATTCTCAGTGAACGTGTTTAGCGTATTCATAAAAATGGAAAAAATTGGCCATCGTTACATGATACAATATTTTTATTTAAAAGGGTTAAATCCAACCAATATCAAAACCGAGCTAGATAGTACTTTGGGAGAGTCTGCTCCATCATTTGCGACTATAAAATATTGGGTGGCTGAATTTAAACAAGGTCGAAAGAGTTGCGAAGGTAAACATCGTAGTGGTCGCCTAAGTGAGGTAGCAACGCCGGAAATGATCCAAAAAGTCTACAAAATAGTACTCGATGACCGCCTATTAAAAATACGTGAGATAGCAGACATGGTAAGCGTTTCAAAAAGTGCGGTACATCGCATTTTGGCCGAAAATTTGGAAATGAAAAAGCTATGCGCGAGATGGGTGCCGCGTTTGCTAACGGCAGAGCAAAAACAGCGTCGTGAAGATGTTTCAAATCAGTGTTTATCGATGTTTCGCAGAAATAAAACCGAATTTTTGCGCCGATTTGTCACAATGGACTTGGGTCCACCACTATACGCCTGAGACCAAGGAACAATCAAGACAGTGGACTGAGAAAGGAGAATCAGCTCTGAAGAAGGCTAAAACTGTTCCATCTGCAGGCAAAGTCATGGCGTCAATTTTTTGGGATGCAAAGGGCATTATCTTCATTGATTATCTTCCACCAGGAAAAACAATCAACAGCAAATATTTCGCAAACTTATTGCAACGTTTGAGCGAAGAAATAAAAAAAAAACGATCGCATTTGGCAAAAAAAAGCCCTGTTCCATCATGACAATGCTCCCTGTCACACGTCCGTTGTCGGGATGGCCAAAATCAACGAGTTAAAGTTCGAACTGCTACCCCACGCACCTTACTCTCCAGATATGGCACCCTCAAACTATTTTCTTTTTCCAAACCTCAAAAAATGGTTGGGTGGTCAAAGATTTTCGAATAATGAAGAAGTGTGAGAGCGGCGGTTGATGGCTATTTTGCGGAGCTTGACATATCGTACTACAAGCAAGGGATCGAAGCATTCGAACAAAATTTTTGTTTTTTCATTGTTCGGCTAGGTATTTCTGGGATGACCCTCGTACATTGAATTCCAAATTGTTTAAAATTTGCTTCTATTCTCTTAAACGTAGTTTTATTTAGAGGTCGCAAGTGTGGATATCTCTCGTTAAACAAACGGCAAGTTCTTTCAATACTTTTGTAACATTCTCCATGAATAAAAAATAAATTTAGTATGTCTTCTTCGAATATTCTTGGTGGATTTTCATATCGTGTATAATGTGACACGTCGACGTTTACAAGTTTGATAAATAAAGCACATTGTTTTAATTTCCACAGGTCACTAGTCAGAAATTATTTAATAAAATAGAAAATATTGTGTGTCGAATGTAAATACATCAATAGCAAGAAAATGGTAACAGATAGGTATAGGAAACCCTTATAAAGATTGAAAAAGCACTTAATTGTCCATCACATAAAGCAACAAGATACAGGGTGTTCCATTTAAAAAATTTTACTATTGGGCAGTTGAAGTTTGTCAGATTTAACCAAACATTTTGAACACCCTGTAAATAATGAGATGTCAAATTACAGATCATTTAAAAACTTAACAGTCTTTCTAAGTATAACCCAAATTTTGTTACTATAACTTTCTTTTTCAATCATTGACAAGCGTTTGAAAACAATACTACAAAACCAATTTTTCTCAAAAAAATGAAAATATCTCAAAAACTATTGATTTTTCATATAGATTGTGCTTCATAAAAGTAACTCAGATTTTAGCGTAAAATCCAAATATACTAAAAAAAATATATTATTTTATTTAAAATAAGTAAGTTGATAGCAACTTCCGGTGTAACCGGAAGTGCTAGAAGAGCTGAAATATTTTAATTAAATAGAACTTTTCGAGCAATCCCCTATTCCAAATTTTTAAACAAATATTTTAACGGAAAGTCGATAAACTTCTAATGAACAGGTTAGCAGAATCACCCTGTATATACTCGTAATATAACGAAGTTTTTTTACATTAAAATAACATCCAACATCAACATTGTTTTTATAAACCGCCAAAAAAACTTTTTCGCTGCATACCGGCAAGAATCTGTTTACAAAAAATTATGACAATTTGGAAAGTTCGGTAGGCTGATCTACGGTTGAAGTGGTTGGGCCCAAGGCTAATAACTGTTGGTTATGCGACCGACTGTTAACCAACCTTGCTAACGACATTTAGCAATTGGGCGAACGGTTGGTGTTACTTGGGTACAAAATGAAAAGTTTACATAGTGGTCATGGAAAAACTCCATTAATTTATTTATAATTTAAGCGTCAACAAGAAAAGGTAAGATGGTTCTTATCACTCACTTTTGATTTAATTACAGGGTCTATACACGTTCATAATTTAACAAATTAAACTGTATTATGGCTTACTAATTTAAAAGACATCTAAAGTTAAGCAATATTTTGTATTTTCTATCCTGATTATCTGTTTTCCATTATTTTCTATTGCTATTTCTCTAAACTACTATTTTTTCGTCATTGTTGTGACTGGCTCTTGGACCAGTCCATTATATGTATATTCTCATGCAATGGCTATGCTGTTATTTTTTATGTTCTTATTTACCTTCTTAATCAATACTACTGCATATAAATGCTAAGGTAAGTCTGGCATATTTATATTTTAGTGGATTTCCTAAACAAATGCTTTGCCAAGACGAACCAATCCACAATCGACAAGGTTTTTCTCCACACTATACTAGTGTATACTGATCTTCTGAAGCACCATACATCACAATACAATAATAAAAAAAAATAATGTACTATACAAATAAATAAATAATTAAAATACCTATGGCACAACATTTGCCAGATAGAGAACACGAAAAAATTTTATCCAAAAAATTGAAATTATTAACAATGTAACAGGCCTTGATTTAGTATTATTGGGCGAGCGTTCAAACTTTGAAAAATAAGGTCTGCATTGAAACTCTAAAACTAGCCTTCTTTTTTTGCAAGGTTAAAATAGCAAGCGACGATGAGGCACCTAGAAAAAGAAAGCTCTTCTGTATCCTGTCAATGGCGTTTGATCCTTTAGGACCCCTCTCGCCTATTACTGTTTAGGGCAAATTAATGATTAAAATTTTATGAAAATCCGGTATTTATTTGGACAAATCTACTCCAGCTGATGTTGTTGATAAGTAGAATGAATTAAAAAAAAAAAAAAAGTACAGTAACCAAATGTTTTGTTTTATCACAATGTTCTAATATTCAATTACATGGTTATTTGGACGCTGGTATAAATTCATTCGGATCTTGTTATTATATGCTATGCTGCATCCGTTTCGGTGACAAAATAGAGATTTTACGCCACTTAATTTAGTAACGCTAAACGTTATCCTTTATGAGCCGTAACATAAAATTAACGGAAAAAATGATAAAAAATGTTACCTTTATACTGCGCAGTAACGTAAGATTGACGGGAAACATTAATAACCGATAAAGTAATCCTTTATTACGTTAATAAGCAATGACGTTTGTGTCACCGATTTTGATACGATTTATGTTTTTGTTAATTTTGTGTTACTGCGCAGTCGCAGTAAAAGACATAACGTATAGCGTTAGTAAATTAAGTGGCGTAAAATCTTTCTTTTGTTTAACCTTGTACCTAAAAAAAGTTATCGTTTTGAAGGCGGTATCGATTTCTTACTTGGAACTCTCTGCTGTCATATTGATATCAGAATGATGTATTTACTTAGCAAATATGTTAAATATTCAGTAGTTATATGAAAAGTGCATGCTAAATACGCGTTCAAGAATGGCATACACAAGGAGTATATATCGAAGACTATTTCCAAAAGAAAATTTCATGCAATAATAATAATAATAACTATAACTATTATTGTTCAAATACGAATTGTAACTTAAATTAATAAATGATTTTAAATAGTTCGAATGTTTATAAAATGTCAAAAAATATTTACTCTAAGCACAAGTGCAAATACCCGGGTATTTGCATGGTGCATCGAATACTTGGTAATTTCTCGAATATGCGTTAGTATGATTGGTTGCAATTTTCTGAGGGAAATAGTCACTGAAGTTCTAAAATTGTTCATGTTTTTGGTTGTCTATCTATTAAAACTTCAAAAGGTAAAATAACTAAAGGTATTAATAAAATTATGGCAATGCACTTCGTTTTTAAAGAACGCATACAAGCATGAATACTTTGTTAGACAAAATGGAGAGAGTCTTTAGGTTAGAGGTCCATTATGCAGGGTCGGTTTAATAAAAATAATTTTATTTCTTTTAATGTATTTTGAATGATCTTTTATTAAATGTAAAAATATAACATACAAAAGCGTTTTCTTTTGGTCTTGTTAATGCATTTTTCTATGATCATTGTTTCACCACTGTCTTTGTGCAATAGAGTAAGGGAAGCGCAAGCTGCAAAACGGCAGAACAAAGTTGATACAGTACGCGGCTCGTAAGAAGACGAGCCCGCCCATGCGCAAACAACGAGTTTTTGATCTTTCTCAAGTTCCCGCGTTCGTTCACTGCAGTGGCGTCGCATAATGCAGAGTTTGTATATATTTTTTTATTTATTTACAGGATAACCCCACTTAAACAAAATACAAAAAGCGTACAACTGAAATTAAAAGTGTATACAATAAAAATTTTTACACAACTTAAATTAGAAAATGTTGAAAACGGTAATTAAAGATATATTAACTACAATTGAGCAACATCTGTTACCGGATGACTTTTTTGCGCTTCTTCTCGGGAGATTTAAATATAATTGCACTATTATTTTTTTCGGATGATTCTTTTACTTCTTTTACGATCCGTTCTATTGTTGTGACTGACACCTTTGTTGCATTTGCAGTTTTCTCCTTGATGCTCCGTAGGTTATGTTAATCGCTTATATAGTATGTTTTTTTTAGTTGTCTTTCAAAAAAATTTTCTAATGGGTTCTTAATGCTTAGATTAAATTCACTTGCATGAGTGATATTAAAAATACATTAAAAATTATCTATTAGACAAATGGGTGAAATTTCTACATACATAGAGAGAGTTATTATGCAAACATGATAAACAAAACTGTTAATAATAGAAATATTGTAATTATTCATAATACACATTCTTACAATATAATAAAATTAAGCATATAAGTGGGATACGCCACTGCTTGGTATTTTTATTATAATCGGCACCCACCGTTGTTCTTCGGTATGCGCCGGCTTCTCGTCTTCTTACGCGCCGCGTACTGTACTTGCTGTTAACGCACGTTTATAAAGAGTAACGGTATAAAACATACAAATTGTACTTTATTTAAAATAAATGTTAATATTACATACAAAACGGTCGTTTTAAAGATTATGCTGGTACTTATTTAACTATCAATAGAAATAATACATATCTTAAAAACTGATGTAGACAATGCATATGGAAATGTAGTATATTTTGAAAATTATTAGAAAAATGTCTTTGAAGATTTTTAAAACATTTAGGACAATAGTATAAAAAAATTAAAATTTTATGCGTTTATATCGTATCTATATGTTATGACTAAAAAATTTAGATTTCACTATACAACTTATATAACATTTTTTTATATCTCAAAAAAATAATATTAATAAGCGTGAAATCAAAATATAATGTCCTGTACATTAAAATATACTTTAATTCGTAATAAGAATCAACATTTTTGGGATATACCACGCTACTTTTTCTTTCAAGTTTGTTTAGCACAAAGTTTGATTACCTATACTAAAGCAAAAGTTTTGTTGAAAATTTAATAAAGGTTATCTACCTAGTTGAAAATATTTAAACTAATATTGCCTCCATTAAGGAACTATCAAACCACAGTTAACTTAATATCCTATGCTGCATCCTGAACTAAGTTACTTCAAAACCATAAACTACAGCAATTTGAAACTCAACATGTTTCAGTATACCGTGTAAGGTAATACGATTTACACAAACTACTGAAGATATGAAGTAAATAATTAAGCTTTTTAATTAAAAATTAGTACCGATTAAATCTGTTAAAGTTTAGGGAACATAAACTTTATGAACGATTTGGTGAGTTATCTGGTTTGATAATTTTATCATTTTGTATTAGTACGGTGCCAACAATTTTTTTAGAGTGGTTATTGATTGTTTGTTATTATGCAACTACAACTTTCGATTTAGTTTATCAATATAAAAACTAAATGGTAATAACAAAAACCATACAAATATATTTTATGAGTTACAATGAAAGTATATCATTTATTAGACTTTTCTTTTTCATTCCATACTTCTTATAGAATACTTACAGTTACCGTCAAGTGTATAGTAAACTATAAAATACTATTAGTTGAGAATATGGTTGTATGTTGCAAAGTAGTATATTCTGTAAGAAGTTTGGAATACGGCATATAATGCGCTCATTTTACGTACAAATTCAAACTCGAACATTGCTTACTGATTTTGAAATTACTGACTACTTGATATCATCAGATATTTCTTTCCTTAGACACTTTATTGTTATTATCTGTGTTCGAAATTCTCAAATAGGTTTAAAAATTAAAGTCAATGACCCATCAAAAATTATTTTTATAGAAATAAAATGTGTTACTAGTTTCGGCCGGAACTACAAGAGAATGATTAACATTAAAGATATTGTAAAATTTTTCTTTACCTAAAAATCATATTATGGGTATATATGAAAGAATACATGAAATTTTAACATTTTTAAGCATAAAATTTATACACATTAAATATTAAATGCTTTAATTTTTGTTGTTTATGTTTGTCTTTATAATTTAGTTTAAATTCTGAACGAGAACGTTCTCTCGGTGACATCGTTAATTAAACATGGCAAAGGTAAAATTGTAACAGGTATGAACTTTGAAGATAATTATAAAACCCGAATATTCCAAGGTTATATAGTTTTCTAAAAATTCACAAACAAGGTATTCCGATCAGACTAGTTTGTTCTTGCACGAACACACCAACACACAAAATAGCTAAATGACTTAATGATTTCCTCCGATCCAATATAAATTTCATTCTAAAGTTTTCTATGAACAACACTAATCAATTTTTCAACAATCTACAAAACATAATACTACCAAAACATTTTATCATTTTATCTCTATATGTCTCGAACTTGTTCCCAAGTATACCTAATGTGAAACTTGAAAAACTCAAATTTAAACCCTTCACTAGTACAACTTTTAGTAAAATTAACAAATCTAGTTTGCAGTCAAAATTTTTTTATTTTTAATAATGAATTTTACACCCAGAACAAAGGTTTATCTATGGGAACAAATATTTCTCCATTACTAGCAGATCTATTCATGTCAAACCTCGAACAAAACCAAATTTTGAATAACCCTGATTTTTCAAAACAAATTCTATTTTGGAATAGGTATGTGAACGATATTTTTATTATTTTTAATAGAACCTTTACTGAATTCAATTCCTTTTACCATGGTTAAACTCTATACACCTCAATATTAATTTTACGGTAGAACATGAACAGAACAACAGTATTCCTTTTTTAGATATTTTAATTACTAAACATATAAATTCACAAACCTTAACTTTCAATTTCTATAGAAAATCAACAACCACAGATAATGTAATTCCTTGGCATTCAAACCACCCTATTCAACATAAATTAGCATCTTTTTGTTTTTACTTCCACAGACTCTTCACTTATCCAATAAATAAAATCAATTTTAACAAAGAATTTAACAGCTTACAACAAATTGCGAAAATAATAATTTTCCTTATAATATATTTATTAACCTTTTTAAAAAACCAAATCAAAATTCTGAACCCAACAACTTTTCTCATTTACTCATACACCACGAACCACAACTGATATAAGATTTAACTCAATTCCATTTATACCAAAAATCTCTTACAGTATAGCGAGATCTCTTAGTAAACTAAATATTCAAATTGCTTTTTCTAACAATTATAATTTATCCACTATTTTAGTTAAAAATAAAGATAACATAGAGAACATAGATAAACCAGGTGTATTCTTTAGAATGTGGCACCTGCAACAAAAATACATAGGACAAACCGGTAGATCTTTCAGATCACGTCTATACGATCATCAATATCATATTAAAAACCCTAATTTTGCACATAAATCAGCCTTGTCCAACCACATAGTTTCACAAAACCACAACTTTGACCCTACCACAGACCTCAAATTTTTACATTTTACAAATCTCTCAAACAAAGACCAGATTTATCCCTAAATGAGTTAAATTATGATTTAAATAATTATACGTTTTTACACATTTTATACAATTAATTTGTTGTGGTTGGAGACGGGTTAATATTTTTGACTTTTATTATTCAATTCTAAGTATTTTTTAATTCGTTCTATTAGCTTAGTTACATACCAACATTACATATTATCTTGTTAAAATTACGAATAACACTCATAGATGGTTCCATATATATTTTTATAATTATCTTCAAAGTTCAAAATTCAGACCTGTTACAATTTTACATTCGCCATGTTTAAATTAACGATGTCACCGAGAGAACGTTCTCGTTCAGAATTTAAACTAAATTATAAAGACAAACATAAACAACAAAAATTAAAGCATTTAATATTTAATATGTATAAATTTTATGCTTAAAATGTTAGAATTTCATGTATTCTTTCATATATACCCATGATAAGATTTCGTTAGGTAAGGAAAAAATTTTACAATATCATTCTCTTGTAGTTTCTTAGTTTTTAGTTGTTTAAAAAATACGTTTGATAATGGCCTAGTTCCGGCCGAAACTAGTAACACATTTTATTCCAATAAATAAATTTTTGATGGGTCATTGACTTTAAGTTTTAAACCTATTTAGGAATTTCGAATATGGATCCCATCTTCAAGCATCCTAACACACATTCCAAGATTATCTGTGCTGTCATTGAAATAAAAATATCTTATATTTTTGTACTCGTACCAAAATGCTTTATTCAAAACTAAAATACTATATTGCTATGATTACTTTGGTAGCTACGCCTGCCCTTGCACACAAAGCTCGGCACATAGAAATTGTTAATAATTTCATAATTAAATTCATCCAATTTTAGGTTTCAAAAATTTTAATCTCTATGATTAAAATCAAGTTTTTCTATAACGACAAAAAATATTATTAGATTCCATCAACGAAGAAACAAATAAATGCACAAGTAAAAATACTTAAAGTTATTTTCTCCAATTTTTAATTTAATTTGAAAACTTGTTTTTTTAGGGACCTTTCGGAGTTGGAGGTTGTGGTTTAAAAATTCAAACTTTTTTGTAGAACTGGCCGACGTTTCGCCCTTCAAGCGGGAGTTATATCAAGGCTGAAATTATTTATTTGAATGAAATTACAAGAGTATTTCTTTAAATATATAAAAATATACGTACAAAAAGGATTATAAGTAAATACGTCCTTTCACAATTTTACAATTGTTTAATTAACCATTATTTTAATTAAATTATTCTAAGTACTACTAAGATATGTAACTTCCAACTACTAAACAACATTAAACAAACTTGCAAAAATTGAAAATGTTTTTCAAATTATATAAAACTTTTACATTAAATTTTTAATATTACAAAAAAATTTATAAAAACTTTTTTAAAAACTCTCACCTTTGTTCAATAAAAGTTGATATTATAGTCACAAAATAAAAAAAAAATACATTTAACGTCCATAAATAAATACATAGACGTCACAATAATTAAAAATAACGTAATATAAAAATAGTACATGTTTCTGTAAATTATACTACAAAACGTACAGAACAAACCATATAGAATGAATGAATGCGGCGAATTTGACTGATAAAGGTCGTTATTAGGAAATCGAGAGATAGTGTGACTATAAGTTAAAATTAGTAAATTTTTCTTAAAATATTATTAAAATATGTGTGTATTAAATGAATCAAGTAATAGGGTTTCTTATTTTTTAGTATATTGATGTAAATGAAGATTGTTAGTATCTGTATTAAAATTTACATTGTTAGGGTACTTCTTTATAGCTATCATTTCTGATATGAGTATTTTTTAAAATTTTGTTCAACATCTAAAATAATAGATTTTTTGAAATTAAATGTATGTCCAGTGTGTTTATGATGTGTAGAAAGTCCTGTGTCTTCTGTTTTTTTTTACAATAGTATTGATGCTGTTTAATTCTGCTGCTTGTTTTGTTTGTCCAATGTAGCATCTGGAACAAAAATTACAACAAATCTTATAGATAATATTAGTATGTCTGTTTTGTCTTTTAAACGTGAGTATATGTTGTTGTATATGGTGTTTTTGTTATACAAGATTATTTCTATTTGTTTGGTTTTCAGTACATTAATTACTTTTTAGCTGAGTGTAAGCATATTGATAATTTTTTTGTATATAGTTATTTGTTGTTCGTCATTATTAGAGTTAGTCAAATTGTTAGAATTGTTGTTGGAGTTAAAAAATTTATTAATGAGTTTGACAAGATAATTATTATTTATAAGTACGTTTTTTAGCAGTCGTTTGTTTTTTTCATGAAATGTGTGATCACTCAGCGTCAGTAGTCTTTTCTCATGGCAGTTAAAACTTTAATTTTCTGATGTAATGGGTGTTTTGAATAATAGTTTATAGTTCTGCCAGAACAAATAGGTTTTTTGTACCAATCTGTTTTAATAAAGTTAGTGTCTGTGTCACGTATCAGTAAGACATCAAGGAATAGTATTTGTTGATTTTTTTCAAGTTCTGTGGTGAATTGTAGATGAGAATCATAATTGTTGAACAGATGTAAAGTAATAACAATAATGTTTTTGGGGATACATGTGATGATGTCGTCTACATATACAAACATGAAGGTCGGGGAACAGTTGTAGTTATTTTTTATTTGTATCATCACAGACTCAATTGCGTCGTGCATTGTAAGATTAGCAAAAATGGGAGAAGCTGCGTTACCCATGGCAGTACCTGCCTGTTGTAAATAATAACGACTTTTGTATTTAAAATAGTCTGAGTCGAATTTAAAATTTATAAGAGTAATTAGTTCTTCTATAGTTAAAGTAGTGAAGTACTGTAAGTGATTAATTATAAAATATATTTTTTGTCAGCCAATGCTTGTATTTATAAATTGTGTTACCGGTTTCGACTTTATAATAAAATTAAAGTCATCTTCGAACAAAATATGTACAAAATTAAACGCTAATAATAATAACAAATTAATCTTATTCTTACATACATTCAAAATTCAATACATTTTTTGAAAAAGTAATAAGATCAAATTGACATAAGATTATTTTTTTAATGTAAGTAAAGATAGCGCAAAGGAAGATAACTAAATTTGGCAGAATGCCTTAATTTTTGTAGTTTAAACAAAGTTTGAAAAGGTTAATTTGATGATTAATTAATCAGTTTGAATTTGTAGTGTAAATATAAATATTATATTATATAAGTATATCTAAAATGTGTTTATTGTTATTATTAACATTAAAGAGATGAGTAAGTTGTTGATTTTTAACTGAGTGTTTTTCTGTAATAATATGATAAGCAAAAGTAGATTTTATTGAATTTGGATTATTATTGTATTTTCCTGGTTTTTTTTATATATCGTAAGTGTGCTTTAAGTCTTATTTTAAAATTTCTGGATGTTTTGCCAATATAAAATTTATCACAAAAACAAGTAAGTTGATAAATATCACTTTTGTCATTTAAATTTAAACAATTATAAAAAGATAAGAAAATATTTTTAAGGTTAAATTTATTAGAGAAATTAATTTTGTGTTTAATATGTTTTCTTAATTTATTTATTTTGTTAGAAAAGAAGTAAATACAAGGAATAGAAATATATTTAAATTCTAATTTATTTTCAATAGGTAAAAGAGTAGTGTAACATTTTAAATGATGTTTGTACAATAATTTTTTATATAAACTGTTAACTAAATAAAAAGGGTAATTATTTAATTTAGCTATATAAAAATTAAGTTAAGTTCTTTAAAATAGTTGTCATTTGATAAGAGAATATTAAATAACCTATTAAAAAGAAAATTGAAAATTGTGTGAAATAGGATGACAAGGTATAATTTGTGACGTTGTGGTAGGTTTTCTATATATATATCAAAAGAGAAAATATTACTATTTGGTAATGTAATAGAAAGATCTAAAAAATTAATTTTATTGTTAATTGAAAATTCAAAAGTAAATTTAATTCTGTTGTGTAAATTGTTAAGGAAATTAAGAAAAATATTTACATCATTTAAAGTTCCTTTAAAAGTACATAAAATATCATCAACATATCTTTTCCATAATATTATATGTTTTTTGAAAAGAACATTATTAAAAATAAAATTAGTTTCTAAATTATCTAAGAAAATTTCTGCTAAAACAGGAGATAACGGAGAACCCATAGGTAAACCTTGTTCTTGTTTATAGAAAATATTTTGAAAAGTAAAGAATTGATTTTTGAGACAAATATTTTTTAATAACGACCTCTATCAGTCAAATTCACCGCATTCATTCACTCTATATCGTTCGTTCTGTTCATTTTGTAGTGTAATTTACAGTGGCATGTACTATTTTTATATTACGTAATTTTTAATTATTGTAACGTCTATGTTGAATGTATATTTTTTTGTAATTTTGTGACTATCAACTTTTATTGAACAAACGTGAGTGTTTTTTAAAAAGTTTTTCAAAAGTTTTTAAAAGTTTTATAAAATTTTTTTGTAATATTAAAAATTTAATGTAAAAGTTTTATATAATTTGAAAACATTTTCAATTTTTGCAAGTTTGTTTAATGTTGTTTACTAGTTGGGAGTTACATATCTTAGTAGTTCTTAGAATAATTTAATTAAAATATTGGTTAATTGAACAATTGTAAAATTGTGAAGTGACGTATTTACTTATAATCTTTTTTGTAAGTATATTTTTATATATTTAAAAAAATACTCTTGTAATTTCATTCAAATAAAAAATTTCAGCTTTGACAAAGCTTCCGCTTGAAGGGCGAAACATCGGCTGGTTCTACAAAAAAGTTTGTATTTTTAAACCACTACTTCCAACTCCAAAGGGTCCCTAAAAAGGCAAGTTTTTAAATTAACAACTTTTAACTGTGAAATCATCTAAAATTCGTGAGTGAATTTTAAAGTGGTAAATCTAAGATTTCAAAGAGATCATCAAACTTACCTGGGATTGTTGAAAGTTATGTAACCACCGTAAAGAATCACAAAGGCTTCTTGTTAAAATTTATCATAAGATTAGTGGTACCATTTATATTTAGATATAAGACAATTTCATTTTAACCAAACATATATTTCTCGGAAAGTATTTAGTATTTTTATGGTACAAATATAAAAAAAAGTTTGGAACAACGCGAAATGTTTCTCGGATTTGTATGCTACAATTAATTGTATAGGATGTCAATTTTGTTAACAATTAATTTTTGTTCGAATTATACTGATTGTTTGGTTTTGAACACCTGCTGTTTTAATTTGTTTGAAGAAAAGGTGAGGTAGTAATAAAGGAGAAGCTTTATGTGCTAATTCAATTTAAAAATCATTTACGAAAGCATGTGAAAGAATTGCAGATACGAGATATTAACGTATGAGATATCAGAAGTTTTAATTATGCTACGTTTGATTACATAATAACAAGAAAATATTTGTGAAACGATATTCTTAATTAGATAAAGTCTACACCCTAGATTCCCAAAGTGGTCCAGGTGGACCCCCAGGGGTCCACGGGAGCCCGATAGGGTCTACGCTTGCGTGGAAAAAAAATGGGGTCCACAACTCGTTAACGGGGGTCTATAAAAATGTATTAGGTGACCCGACTTGACTTCTCCTATGAATAAGGGAGACAATAATATATATAGGCAGACAATATTATAAGAAGCTTGACTTCTCCTATGAATATAGGAAGACAATATTATAAGAAGCTCAGCAATTGTTTTTGTAAGAACTTGCATATTCCATATTCAGAAAGAGCGTGTCAAGACTCGCCGATGCCGCGCCGCCCGCCCGCCTAGTTAAAGTCGTGTCTGAACTTGCATGAACTTGTTGGATTTTTCTTTAATATAAATACGAATGCGAATGATAAACATTACTCAGTTGTTTCCGGAATTTCAAAAAGAAAGTGTACCTATATAAGTGTTCACCAGTGACGGAAGTAGTTTTCAGACTTTTGAAAATTAAAGTGAATTGATATTATTGTTTGCCAGTGTTGGAAAAGTAAGTACCTACCTATCTATTTGTTAGCAACTTGTATCTTAAAAAGCCACTTCTATTATGTTTGTTAAATCATTTTAAGATTACTTAACAAACATTTTTTCATATTTACAGGTAAGTAATTGATACGAAACATGGCTGAATCTAAGAAGAAGTGTCGACAGTACAGTGTTGAATATTTGAAATTTGGTTTTCTTCCATCAAATACAGACAAGCGATTGCCCATGTGTCTTTTATGCAACAAAGTCTTGAGCAATGACTCTATGAAACCATCGAAGCTGGAAGATCATCTAAGAAGGTGTCATCCTGACAAAATAGGTAAGGATTTGAAATATTTCCAAACATTGAAGGAAAAGTATGAAAAGAGACCCACCGTGCATAGTATGTTCGCTTCAACGTCTGAAAGCAACGACGATGGCTTGCGGGCATCTTACAATATCTCATTACTTATAGCAAAATCTGGGAAACCGCATACCATTGGAGAGGAGTTAATTTTGCCTGCTGTTGAAGAGGTCTTAAAACTGTCCTGCACAAATCTTCATTTGACATACTTAAAAGAATTCCTTTGAGTAACAACACTGTACAAAGACGTATTGATGAAATGAGCTCTGATGTTGAAAGTTTCTTGTGTAATTATCTGCAAACAACTCATTTTTCTATTCAACTGGACGAGTCAACTTTACCTGGCAATGAAGCATTATTATTGGCATATGTTCGATTTATCAAAGGCGAACAAATGTTTGAAGAGTTACTATTCGCGAAAACTTTGAAGACTGACACTAAAGGTGAATCAATTTTTAATGTTCTGAATGATTTTTTACGGAAAAATCAATTGCATTCACAAACATTATTTCGGTGGCAACAGATGGAGCTCCTGCCATGGTCGGGCGATATCGTGGGTTTATAAGTCATCTTAAAAGGATTATACCAGAGGTAATTGCAATTCACTGTGTCATCCACCGACAACATCTAGTAGCGAAAAATTGAGTGATAGATTGCACCAAGCGCTTCAATTTGTGATTAATGCAGTTAACAAAATAAGAAGCAATGCATTAAATACGCGCTTATTTGCACAGTTGTGCGAAGAAAATGATGAGGACTTCCAACGATTGCTGCTACATACCGAAGTACGCTGGTTGTCGAAAGGTGCATGTCTATCAAGATTCTATTTGCTTTTCGACTCTGTTTTAGAGTTTCTGAACACTAAAGATCCTGTTTTAAAAGAAAACCTCATGAATTTCAAAGCAGACATTGCGTATTTGACAGATTTGTTCAAAAATTCAATGACCTCAACCTACAGTTACAAGGGGACAGCCTCAATTTGATAAAAACAAAGAGTGAAATTTCAGCTTTTCTTGGTAAACTGAAACTTATGAAGCAAAATATTGGTCGACGTGAATTTTCCCAGTTTCCAAATTTATCGCAGGTAGAATGCCTCGACGAAGATATTCAGACGTATGTTCAACATTTGATTGCCCTGTATGATGATTTTAAAATCAGATTTGAAGACATTCTGTCGATGGATATACCACCATGGATAATAAATCCATATGATGAAACTGAAGTGGAAAATGTGGTACTGCAAGAAGAGCTACTCGAGCTTAGCACTAATGAGGAGCTCAAAGTAGCATTCAAAAGAGGGTATCAATCATTTTGGCTGCAGGCACAAATACCTGAAAAATATCCAGGACTGTGGGGAATTGTGCAAAAATTTCTCATAGCGTTTCCTTCGTCATATCTTGTCGAACGCAGTTTTAGTGCCGTAACAAACTTGTTGACAAAAAAACGGAGCAGATTAAATATTACAGAGCGAGGAGATTTACGGTTATACTTAACTAAACTCAAGCCAAATATTGATAATTTGCTGTCAATTCACCAAGTACATCCCTCCCATTAAAATTATAACTTTTATCTCAGATTACAATGGTAATCTGAGATAAAGTTAACATCAAACTAATAATGATTATTATTTTAAAACAGTCGCAATATAATCAAAGTTTTGATTATATTGCGACTGTTTTTAAAATAATAATCATTATTAGTTTTGATGTTAAATTTTGATTCTACTAAGACTGTTATAACAACATAATTAAAAGTGTAGTAATTTTTGTGTTTGAATAAATAGCTACAAAACAAGAAAATATTTATTTTTACTTTTTACCACTCCGAAGTGGGAGATTATTGGTTTCTTGTACTGTGAGTCAATCTTAGAATACAAAAAGTAAAGTAGGAATCCAACTGTTGGATGAAGACGCTTTTTAGACTGGCTTTGAAACTTAGCTTGAATGACAATACTCACAGCATAATCAAAGCAATATAAATTCTCACCTTTTTTCGAAAACTTTCAACTCATAGTTGATTGAAAAATAGCCACAACACAGATTTACATAGACATATACTTTTTTCGGGTTTTGGAAGTAAGTTAGTAAATGTAATAGCTGCAGGGGGTCCACCAGATCCAGCAAAATGTTTAAAGTGGTCTATGAGAAAAAAAAGTATGGGAACCACTATTCTAAAGGCTTGGATGTGTAAAAACGTTTGTCTACAAATTTCCTTTCGGGTATAATCGGCAGAATCCCGGTAATTGTTAGTGGTAGGGAGACGAGAAAATTGTAATTATTTTATAAAGCATTTTTTTTAACGCTCAATGAAACTGGACTTGAAAAAGCTTTGCCTACATTCCAACAAGACAACGCACGACCTCATGTTGCTAGGGTTTCTTTGGCTCAAGCGGTTTTGCAGCATCAGTTACAGATAGCATGGGATGAGATACCTCAAGAAGAAATCGATCACCTCATTAGAAGTATGCTCAGACGTGTTTATGAGTGCACAAGACATCGTGGTGGAGCAACACATTATTAAGTTTTTTGAAGAAGTTAACAGTTTAATTTTTATCAAATTGTGATCGTTTACTAATCTAATTCGTATACACTAGTATATCAAAAATTGTTCAAATAAATTCATTATTACTGGGTGTTCTTCTTTCTATGTCACTTAGTATAGTATTACGTAATAGTGGGTAAGTGTAGTCACGTTTAGGTTTTAACGGTTTTCCTAAACCTTGAAACAAAGAAGAACCAATCTAGAATTGCACACGGTTTTGTCACTACACTATACAGGTTTATACTAATCTTCTGGGGCACCATACATAACACTTACGTTACAATACAACATCAAAAAATGTAGCATACGAATAAACAAATAAACTATGAAAATCTAAATCTGCTTATTTTGTCCCCAAATGTAGGATTTATATGTCACATACGTTACCGGTCAACAATATCCTAACATCAATGAATATATCAGCAAAGTACCTTTTAAAACAGTGCTTCCGTAATCTTAAGAATTAAGCAAGGTTTTGAGTTTGTAATAATACTTGTGTGTGAACAAAGAACACTAAAATCTTTCAGGTTCGACACTACAAAATCCTATTGTCTAAACGCAGAATTCAAATTGAACGGATTGCGATTTAGTACGCTGAATATTTTTTTAATATTATTATTGATTTTATCATTCACGAAATAACGCGGAAAACACCTGACTACATTTAAAAAAAATGGTGGTGGCAAAACATTAGTCCAATCACAATTAAGCAATAACAGCTGATACAGTCTCTGACAGAAATTTAGATTATCAATTGAAAGTTTTGGTTCTTTCAGTTTTTCCGTTTATTCATCTTTATAAAAAAGCAGTGTTTTTCAAAACTCTTTACTGCGATATTGTAACGGTAAGCAAATTTAGTGTGATTTTTAAATAATTGCTTGATTTAAATTTTATATTACATAGCGCACTCTTATTTTTTTTGTTTACACTAATTTCTTAAGTTATTTTTTAATGATTTAAGAACAATAAAATATGTTTTAATTTAAATGGTTATGTTTGATTTTTAAAAATATTACTAAACGCGCATGTTGGTACAGCTGTGTCGGAATTGGTCACTCACCTCTGCTGTTGGAGGGGCGACAACGAGGTTACTCATGTCAAAACCACAAAACCGTCAAAAACCTAACCTTAAATAAGAAATACTTTGTATCAATATAGTTGACAAATGATTTCACGAATTTGAGAGTGAGAGCTGCTAATAGTGGCAGCAGTGGCAACATGAGAGTTTTAAATTACTACTGGCGCGCGCATTGTGTATCTTATTCATGTTAACTTATAGACATACACACTAACATTATCTTTGTCTGGTAAACTAAAAAAGTCCATTAGCTACAGCTACAACTGGTAGTTTTATAAAGCAAATAAGGCACATTTGTGATACAAAGCAGATGCATTTGTAAATAATTAATGTTGTTATCAGAAATGAAACTCGAAAAACTGGAAGTGGAATATTAAATTCTCCGTCAAATGAGAAATTGAGTGGTGATTCCAACACAATTGTTTTGGGTGATTTTGATTTTGATTTTGGCGTTTTGAAACGAACTATTCATCTACTTTAGACTGTAGAAAGTACCAACGATGAACATATTAGTTCAGAAAATGCACGATAAAGTTAACTATAAAGTTAGTCCAAATACTGTTCGAAAAGCATTGTTTAAAATAGGATTTAAATACAAAGAATACCAATTGTTAATGGAGCGCAATGATATTGTAGCTTGGCGTTCTCGTTGTTTAAGGAAGTTTAATGCTTTGGTTGTAATGAAGAAACTAGTTACGTACTTATGCAAAACTTACATTCACCCTTCTTATGGATTTACCAAGTACATTATTGTTAATGCAGGTAGATAATACGGATTTGTGAAATGAGGTTGGGAGAAACATTGCAATCGTATCAATCTTTTACCTAATGAAATGTGGGCACGTGCTGCTCTATTAGATAAAATTGTTGAAATACGGCATTCGTGGTGAACACAGGTTCATCAGATGAAGGAATACGTGATGAAGATAACAGTAAATAGGTGAAAATAATTATGTAATTGATTTTGATTCCTTGTACGAATTTATAATAATATTTACTACGAAGAGACTTAGAAGGAGAGTTACTCAGAAGCCTAAACGTTACTAACAAATTTATTTTAATTGAAATGTTCGAATAATCTAAAAGATAGAACTGATAATGTATATCAATCCCAAAACCGTGTTATTGTAAACTGTCTTTGAAGTTGATAGTTTACTAGTTTAGTTTTATATATTATCGATTTGGTGATTTTATTCCGATTAAATTTTCTGGTTTAAGACATTGATCGTTCATTTTAGTTAATTATATTAAAATCCGAAAATTATATGGTTATTTAGAGATATTGCTGTATATAGAAATAAGTTTACAGTGCATTTTTATTAGATTTAATTACGCTTTTAGTAACTTTTAAAATTAATGTGGGTTATTGAGAGGTTTTTTTAAAGTTATTATATAATTAATATAATGTATGTCATCTAGTGAAATGATGGGAAAAAACTGCCGGTATTAATAAATTAAATTAAAATCATTTTATATTTATAAATTAAAATGCCCTATTGTTTTATGCAAGATATCCTCATAAGTCAAGTGCAAGTTGCATCTATACTCCAGCAAAGATGACCCGCAAATTATCGTATTAAACTGTTGTTCTCTTCCATAATTATAGAAAATTTTGCAAACTAAAAAATACCTTATAATGTCTGTAAATCATCAAAACTCTCATAAAAAGAACACATCGTTCACGTTTTATAACAAATCGTCTAGCTAGCCGATAACTAGAGTTAAAATTAAAACCCAGAATAGTTAAGTTAATGACGAATAAAAAGTTGTTATTTACGAAGGTAGAATTTAGGTGTACACGTTGGTCATTTGTGTATAGCTAGATAGAAAAATTATTACTAGACGGCATACGATTTACAAAAAGTAGGCTTTTTAATCTGAAAATCTGTATATAGAACTAAGTTTACAGTGATTTTTTATTAGATTTAATTACGTGTTTAAAACTACACAAAAAGAGTTTACATTGTGCATGAGTCATTTGTCAGCATCTCTATAAATAAAAACGTTTCTTGTTATCAATCTTACATACGCAATGGACACTTCAAAAATCAAAACGTTATTTGGTACAAGATGTTCAAACAATCGAATAAATTACACATTTTTTAAATATCTACGTTTAATTGTGGAAAGTAAATACCAACTCTCTGTTAAACAACAAATGTGTTGTCAATAATATTTAAAAATTTCCCTACCTTTTATTTCTATACATAGGTACACGTTACAACATTAATTTAGTAGAGCAAAGCTTTTCAAGGCCAGTTTCATTGAGCGTTGAAAAGAAATGCTTTATAAAATAATTTAATTTTCTCGTCTCCCCACCACTAACAATTACCGGGATTCTGCCGATTATACCCGAAAGCAAATTTGTAGACAAACGTTTTTACACGTTCAAGCCGTTAAACTTCAAACGAGAAATGCTTTAAAATACGAGTTAAAATTTTACAAACTTGCCTCCCACCACTAATAATTAACGGGATTATGTTGGTCGTACAAAAAACAGTTCAATATCTTATACGAGAAAAAAACACACAAAGTGTTTATAAAACGTACGCAATTTTTAAAAACCCACTTTTGATAAGTTTAAATAGGAAACTATTTTTTTAATTTAAAAACGCATTACAAATTATACGTATCTCTATAAACAACTTAAGTCTATTTATAGTACAACGGATGTTCTTATGCAGTTTGAGAAATAAAGTGTATTATATGTACGTTTGGTTCTATGCATCGAAACAAGCAACAATAAATAATTGGCAAAAACACTATTCGATGACATGCGATTTAAAGCCAAAAATTTCAAAAGTGTAAAAATAATCGTTTGTTTAATAAATTGCATATTTTGAAAATAGATTAATATTTAAAATCTTTATAGTTTAATTTTCAATTTAATTACGCAAAAAAACCTACAACGGGTGCTAAAAATATTTTTCATATTTTCATAGCAGTTGGAATTTTAAATTCATATTAAGTCAAAACATTTCCTATTTATTACATTATCTCTCATACCTGGACCAAATACGCTAGGCCAAAAATTGTTTTAAAAAAGCTAAACATTTGTAATTTTTGAATATTTTCGTATCCTGTGCTTTTAATCTTTGAATTGACCACCAAATATGTATTATTCCGCACGAAAAATGCCCGTCATACACAAGAAATTGCAAATACGTCAAAATATAACATTATAAGATAAGTCTATTTATAGCGTTCTTCCTGTCTGGAGAATTGATAGCGTACAAGATCACACATTCCTAATAATTGCAAATATGTTGTTTTTTTTTTAAATTGGAGTTGAAGGACATGTTATTTAACTACTAAATGGTGCATTTTTACAATTGAGTTTTTGTTTTCGTTATCAAGTCTACTAGCTTTGTTTGTTTTAAATAAATTAGACTCAGGTGTCTGCTTCTGAAATGGCATTGATGTTCGTGACATAGGTAGTATTAATTGAAGGTTGCGAACGAATACTTTACAAGTGCTAATTTCAATTTTTCAAACTAGTCATTAGCGGAAATACGCGATTCTGAATGCAATTTTCGCCTTAGCAAAATATACGCTCATAAACGAAACAAATTCACAAGAGCATTTTATACATCCAATAAATTAGAATGTTGAACATGAAATGATTTACAATTTTGTTTAACCTAAGTTTTACAATAGATAAAAAAATGAGATGTAACGTAATCAATTTTTTTATTTTCACCGTGCCCAACTTCAAGGATGCAAACATTGGCGACAAAAAACAGAACGCGAATATGGCCGACAACCGAGAGCTTCCGACATGAAAAGTCGACCGCGCCCATGCCGAAATCTTTAGTTATGACCACGAACATAACCGATGATCCGGAATCGTATTCTTGGCGTCATCTCTACTCATGAACCCGATGACGATGTCCGAGCATCAACGACGCTACATTGTTGTGGGAAATACAAAGTTGCAAATTGTAAAAATACCTTCTTTCATGAGTTCCTTCTATTTGACTATTAATAACTTCACGCATAAATTCATACTGTAAATTTTTTTTTCAAAATCAAAACCCCGGAAGTACACAATCATATGCTAATGTATTATGTAATTTTTGCAAGGGTTCTTTCAACTTTATCATTCCCAAAACATAAACATTTCTTTGAAAACAAATAAATCTTTTCTTATGTTAATTTTGATTAAGCTAAGTTTTACAATAGATAAAAAATTAGATGTAACGTAATCAATTTTTTTTATTTTCACCGTGCCCAACTTCAAAGAAGCGACAAAAAAACAAAACACGAACATAACCGACGACTGAGAGCTTCCGATATGAAAAGTCGACCGCGCCCATGCCGACATCTTTACTCACGAATACGAACATAACCGACGATCCGGAATCGTATTCTTGGGCACCATCCTTACTCAAGAACCCGATGACGACCGACTGCGCACGAACTGGCCGTTATAGCCAGGTTCCGAACTTCCGGACATTGCCGAACGCACCCACACCGCCAACTTGCCCTACTTACGAACACAAACATTGACGACAACGACCGAGCATCAACGACGCCATCTTGACTTACAAACGAAGTTTGCCAAACATTGCCGACAACAACCAAACGCGAACATGACCGAAAGCTACCGAACATGACCGACAACCGAAACCTACCCGAACATAGCCGACAACAACCGAACACGAACATGACCGACAAAAACCAAACACAAACATAACCGACAACAACCGACTGCGCACGAACATGCGTGCACACCCCCAACGACGACCGACTGGCCGTTATAGACAGGTGCAGAGTACAAATTTCGCGCCAAAAGTGAGCCAGAACCGGCATCATATAACTGCTGGTATGTTATCGTTTATGTTTTTTCAGAACCTAAGAATTATATGTATGGTATGTTTTATGTTCAAAAGTAATATTATTTAAAAATAAATGGGTGTTGCGATAATTTTTGTGCGGAATGTATTTTAAAATACACGTTTTTGTAAATTTTCATGAAAATTGGTTGAAGATTTTTATCTCGGCAAAATGCGATATTGCACACTTTTTTTAAGTTTTTAAAAATCAACTGATAAAACCTAATTTTCGTTTTAATCAAATTATTACATCAAGTACTTGAAAATTGAATCCGCCATTTTGAATTTTGATAAATTAAAGATTTTGTCAAATTTAAATTGAGCATGGTGAAAATGATAGTTTAAGATACTTTTAATAACATTTCAATCATTTTAGGATTGTGAAAAAATCATTAAAGAATTTTCAGTTTTTGTCTGTGTGGCGCTATTTAGACGTAACCATTTGTCTAACGTCTACACATTCTTATTAATCGCAACAATGAAAAACAAGGTAAGTCTTGGCTTGGTTTTAAAGTAAAATAAAAGCACCCTACACTTTAGCCCTTGGAAAATTAAACAAATGGAACACGATGCATTATAAAATGACAGTCGTAATTTTGTAAATTATTTTGTTGTGTTTACATTCAGAAAGTGCAGTTTTTTGAATTTGTAATCTTTTTTAAAATGCCGATTTCTAACCAAGAAGCATTTAATATGCTGGCGATCTATTTTGAATGTTTTCAAATGGGATTATCGCTGCTCGCACCTTCTATTTGCGCTATCCGAATCGACCGCGATACCATCGCCGCGTGTTTGTGCGTTTAGCCCAGCGCCTGTTAACAACGGGTAGCTTCCTGTAGACCTGTCATGAATCGGAGAAATAGGCAAAATAACGAACAAAATGTTATTAATATCCTGGCATCTATAGAAATTAATCCCCAAATTAGTACTAGAGAAATTTCTCGAGACTTGGGTATTCCTTAAAGTACGGTTCATCGCATTATTCAAACCAAGAAGTATGTAAGAGGTATACCTCTTTTTATAAAGTTTAATTTATTTTACACTCAAATTATAAACCCCCATGTTTTTTTTTACATTTTTTGCTATTTTAGGCTACACTCCTACCATATCAACTTACACCAAGGCCTTACTCCTCCGGATTTCGACCGAAGGATAGATTTTTACCACTAGCTATTAAACATGGTAGCAGAAAATCCTCAATTTCTGTCAAATGTGTTGTGAACTGACGAAGCCACTTTCGGTAGTAATGGGCAATTGAACTTACATAATGCGCACTTTGGGCCCGAAATAATCCGCGCTGGTTTGGAGAAGTCCAGCATCAAGGGAGATATAGTGTAAATGTTTGGTGTGGGATAATTGGAGGGCGGGTTGTTGGTCCGTTTATTTTGGACGGACCATTAAACGGACGAACATACCTACATTTCTTAGAAAATGTTCTTCCAATTTTAATGGATGATATTCCGCTGGACGTCCGCCAAAATATGTTTTTCCAGCATGATGGTTGTCCCGCCCATTATTTAGATGCCACCTTCCCTGACCGTTGGATCGGAAGAGGAAGCCTGTTCTCTTGGCCTCCAAGGCAAGTTTTTGTAATGTTATTCGCCGTAAAATTGCTTCAGTATTTAACACAAGAATCTTTGGATATTGCATTTTGGAATGATTCTGTTTATAATTGCGCACATATTAAAACTTATTAAATATTTCAAGGTTTCCTGATAACCTGCCTTAATTTTTATCTCTGGGGAAGAATTAAAGATATAGTCTTAGCAACAAAGCCAACTTCCCGTGAGGATATGATTGCAAGAATCAGGAATGCCATCATTGAACATTCCAAAGAGCTGAAATTGAGAATGCTGTTCTTTCAACACATCAGCGTCTTCAGATGTGCATCCAAAATAACGGAGGCCATTTTGAACACCTGGGTCGCCATTAGATCTCTTTTTTTCCTTTATGGGTTTTATTAAAAACGGTTCTTTTAGAACCACAGACCACATCATAAAAAAGAATTCCATAAAGTAATTATATTATACCTACTAAAATCTTTGTAAATGGTTCCAAAATAGATGGTCTAACATATTCGAATTCGGATATAGTATACCTATTTAAGTTTTTAGGCTTACTTTTAAATTAAAGGTTAGAATTACGAAACTAATATTAAAGTGACAATAAGTTCAAAATGCGTTTAGTCCCTTTGGAGCAACATGAATGTTCTGATGATGTATATTTTTTAAATAATACTTAAATAAGTTCTATTTAGACTCACAATTGTCTCTTTAACATCTTATTCATTTTGTGCTAAATTTTTAATAGATTTAGAAAATTTACCGCGCGGTCCTCGATCTTCAAACATCCATTATTCTCATTTTCCCAATATTTGAGGTAAGGAACGATACCAAATTTGTTGAAATCGGTCAAACCGTTAAGAAGTTAAAGCAGGTTATTGCAAAAACAATTGAACACCCCCTCGCCATCCTTGTCTTTGAAATAACTAAACTTTTTTTTATGAAAATAATAGATAAACTGGTTCTCTTTACAAATGTAAAAATTTGTGTGTTTATTATGCGAAATTTATAGAAAATTCAATTTAAAAATTTAAGATGGCAGCCCTCTAGTGGTCATTTTAAAACTTAAAAATATTTTCCTGCGATTCTTCATGGCCGATTTACCCAATATTTTTTTTACACCAAAGTCATACGACGAATGGTTCCTGAGATATGGCCGAGGAACATTCTTATTGGGTCACCCGGTACATGATTTTAATTCCCAATTAAATATATCAGTAGAATCTAGGGAGTTTTATTTTTTTACCTACAAATGTCTTATGGTTCATCGTTATATGCATATAAAACCAAAACTCCGTAGATTCCGGTGACAAATTTAAAAATGTCGTCTTCATATTTAGAATTAAAGTTACATGCATATAAAAATGACGTTATTTAGGGAGTTTATGGTTAGAGTGCACATACTACAAACCGTGTAGAAAAATAAAACTCCCTAGAATGTAGTGTAAGCAGGTACATATTGTTATGATTAAATTTATTATATCTTAGCTAATGCTTATTTTTACTAGCAAGATAATATCAGTTAACTGTTTGAAATTCTTCAATAAGATAGGAATCTAATCTTCTATAAAAACAAACCTAAAAAAATGTAATTAATTAATTTTAAGAAGAATAACTTACCATTGTTAAAGTTAATTGAGGTAGTGCAGCAACATTTGTGTGTAACGTTGGTTGCGGAAGTGATAGGAAAAATTGACGTTAGATGGCATGCGAGATGGAGAAGTTTGATGATTATTGAGGAATCAAATAGGTTTAAACAATTTTTTAGAGTTAGTTAGTAACGAAAATTAAAACAGATTAATATAAAAAAATCATTCAAAACGAAGTACTGTTTTTGATTGAATGATAAAGTTGAAATAAAAGATATAATTTAAAACGAAATATTGTTTTTGATTGAGTGATAAAGTTGAAATGATGAAATAAGAAATGGAGGTATAGTTGATAGATGGAAAAACGGATATAAGAAAGCAAAGTTGGAGGGAAAAGGAAGTGACGCCTGGTCCTTTTTTTTTCTTGAAGAGTGAGGAGGTGACGTAGTTGGAACGGAGTTTATTTTTGAAGGGTCTGGATGCGCTGGGTTTGGAAAAGGAGAAGAGGCCATTTGGAATAACACAAGAAGGGTATAATTTTTCAGATAAGATTTTGTTTATTTGGAGTTGTTGTGTTATTTTTTTCTTTTATCATAAACTTAACTAAAAATTGATTAATAGTAGTTTTGATTTATTTTATTTCGTTCGAATTTACATTAAACAATTTATGTAAGGGATTTTTTGGAATAGAAGATTTGAAAGAATGGGTTTTTTGTATCATGTGCTAGGTGGTTGAAAATCAGATATAAAAAAAATTGGATTTGACAACAAAAAAGAAGAAAAAATTAGTATTGACACTCATAACAATATGTACTCATTTTGTTCAAGAAATAATACTCGTATTAGGTACATAATGAATTTCTACTCATTTTGAAGATAAAATAAAAAGTTTTGCAATTTTGATTATCGACTATAACTTCGAAAATTAGATTAAAATTTGAAAATATTTTCTCCACAATGTTCTTTCGGCTACCCAAATTATATCTTAAATATAACAAAATCTCTGGTATTGTATAACCAATTTTATTTAATATTATTACTTGGACTTTCTATGTTAATCTTATTAATGTTCGAAGCTTAGCCGTTTTTATTTGAGGTTACCCTTATCACAGCTTTGGTAATAATGAGGGTTTGTACAGTAACTTAATAGTACATTAAAGAACTAGTTTCAGAAGACACATTTTATAAAACAAGTTTTCGAAAGTACGAGTTGTTAAAATGCCTTCTAAAACGAATTCCTTATACTATTTTTTTTATTTTGGGTTTTTCAGATTAATTTTAAATTTAAGTTTTTAAATTTAGGAAATTTTGAAGTCTAATTTCTAGGGTGGCAATATTTTCATTAAATTTTGGTTTAAATGTTAGTTTAAGTTTAATTAGTACATTATTAAACAAAAATGTGAAAATAAAAATAAGTAAACAGATAATAGTATATTATTATACGAGTTACATTAGAGCACTCGTGCAATAATAGCCTCTTATGTAACGTGTGTAATGTACAATTATTTCAACTTTCCATCTTAAATCTAAAAAAAAATAAAAAGATAACGCCATGTTAAACTTTGACATTTCGTAATTTTTTACAAAGTTGGTACTACGATAAATTTGGCGTCCATTAAATTCGCATTAATCTTTCAAATACCAACTTGAAGTACGGAACAGTATCGTTATAGACTTTCAATGACGTTATAACAATACTGATATTGGTGTCGTTATAGACCTATTAACGTTACAAAGTCAAAAAATTTAATGAATCTACTGAATATTAATTACGATTTAAATTAACGCACCGCAAACGTAATGACAGTTTTGATTTTTAAATATCAAATCAGTGTTACCACCGTTCGAAATAAAAATTGTTCTATTTCTATAAAAGAACTCTATAAATTTAACGCGTTTTCAGTCGGTGATAATGTGTTTACTCAAAAATACTGTTTACGACAGCATGCATTATGTTAAAACAGTGCTGATGACTATTCAACTGATTAACGAAGCGAATGTTTGTTTGAATGAATTAAACAATGTTGTTTGATGTGAAATAATAACCCCCTTTTACACAACGTTTTAATTGCTATCGTCATCAGGTGAATACTAACAAACTTAGACTAAGTTCTATTTCTTAGTAATTCATAAAGCCGGATACTTCTTATCTTGTGTATATTATAAAAGTTTAAAAAGTTGGAAGAAATTTTTTAGTAACCATTAGAATTAACAATAATTATCAATTATAAATGTGTAAGCAGACAAGTACATGATATAAATTAAAAATACATAATACATTCATTCATAAAACACTATAAAAATAAATCATAGTGTTATTGGTTTTCCCAAAAATGTGGGGTCATTTCAAAATTAAATTATCATAGTAATATAGGGTGTTTCATAACAAATTTAAAAGTAGACATTACTTCCGCTAAAACCAAAAAGTTCAAAATTAATAAAAACTAAAACAAACACCTGATTTACTGTAACACTTATCTTCCAAATTTTACCCTGATATCTTTAACACCTCCAGACATACTCCACACAGTTGCCCATCACTGTATATAATATACTTTTCAACATTAATAATGTGGTTTAGAAGCATTTTTTTTCACACACAATGAGATAAATGTCACAACAGTCTCATAGAGTACTCATAAGTCGCTTATTAGTTTATTGCCTTCTTTACAAAACAGTGATATTCATCATGAAAAACTACATAATTAAATCCAAAGCAAAACATTATTTACGTTAAATTTGTCCATCTTAAACCAAATATGTAACACAACTTTTTACAAACATTTTGTAAAAAACATCGAAGCGTACAACAGTGAAATAAACAGCTACAACGATAATTACATTCTGGCATTCGACCGTTTTCTATGAAAAACAAAAATTTTCCCAAAATTTCACGTTGTATGTCAGCCAAAATGTAGTCTAACAAACCCTAGTAATATATTTTTTTACCCAATATCCTTCAAGAATGAATTAAAATCGAGGAATACTTCTTTAACCGCAAATATTTTGAGGAAATTCGGACCTCGAAAAAATTTTCAATTCTGGACAAAATCTGTTTAATGTTTTTCTTATAAAAGAACTTTGAAGATTTGAATTTTAAAGAACCACTACAGCCACAAAAATATAGCAAAAATATAAAAAGTGTTACAGTCGTTCTGATACTAACAAACGTGTAAAAGAGTATGGAAAGTGTGCAACGACGTAAAACATTTTCCTAGGAAAAATAAAATAAACGCCTTACAGCGTTATAACTTAATAATTTTGATAAAAAAAATAAAAAAAATTAATACGTTGTAGGCAAAAAATCTACGTTTATTAACAGAGGAAATGTGCAACGCGAAGCAATTTGTAAAATCCCTTTCAGTAACACAACAATTGTTAATTGTGTATAACTGGTAAGGCATTAATACAAACGTCATGTTACCTGCTACCTACGGCCATTTCTACGTTGGGAAAAAACGAGGTACCGCGCGCATGCACTTTGAAAATGAAAATTACGTTTTAGAAAAAAACAGTTTAAACAAAAGTTATGATCAATTAAACTTCCAACTTTTTGTTGTTTTTTGTTAAAACAATTGGTGTTCCATGATATTATATCTCAGTAATTACGTATTAGATAAAAAATTGTTTAAACAATAGTTGTGGATAATTAAATTGCAAACAACTTTTATTTGAAAAAATGTAAAAATAAATATTTGTCTAATTATTCTAAAAATTCAAAAATCTACATATACAAGTTGACGGCGTTTTTGGCTATTCCCAAAACCTAACTAAATCTGCGATATTATAAATAAGGTCCATTTGCAAAGTTTTAATAAAAATTGGACAAGTGGTATTATTCATATCTTGTTTACATACGGACAGACACGGTCATTGAACAAAAATTTTTTTTTGGTTCATTATAACGTACTAACTATATGGTCGAGAAAAGTAGAAAGATAAGGTGCTAAAATTTTCTGTTAGGTGACCGTCGCTGTCGCATAACTCTCAATCTTATTTTTTATAAGATGAGAGTGAAAAGAAGAATAAGCAGTATGTCCTTTGCATGATATGTAAAAATCAATGCAAAAATAAAAAGTTTAATAACAATTTTTCTTATCCTTAAAGGAACTGTGAAAATAATGAATTATAAATATAACAAATATATTGCACAATTTATTATGAATGTTACTATAAAACAGAAGATCTATGATTATTTTTATTGCAGACATAAGCGTATTAAATAAACAGACTTACATATATGATATACATAAATGCTTTCAAGAAAATTCAATAAACAGAAAAAATAAATGATATAATTTTATATAATAATGAATATTTATATATGATAATTGCTAAGGTAAAATTTTTTATAATTCATTTTTGGTATTACTGTGGCCCATATCAAATAGTGAGTTTTTCAATTAAACATATAATATACTGTGTTACAGAAAATTAAAACAGGTTTAGGTTTATTCACTGTTTAATTGGTTATAACCATAAATTTTTTTTTTTTTGTATTCCTGAGTACGATTTTTATGAGTCTCCTTTTTCTATCATTTTGAGTCTTTCATTAGTCATCCACGACTTTTTCTTTTTGATATCTGGATTCAAGAATTCCTTTTTAATATATTCTACGGTGTTCAGTTTATTACCTCTTTTTCAACATTTTCTATATTTGTCACTATTCAAAGGGTGTCCTTTATTTTTTTCTGCTCTATTTCATATCATTGGATTTTTGATTTCCATATATTATTGCTTTTTGTTTTTTTCTTTATTAACTTTTTAAATTGACTCTAAAGGTACTTACTAACGGCATGTGGTCTGATTGTATATCAGTGCTTAGATAAGTTTTCACACTCTGGTAGCTTTTCCTATATTTTTTATTACCAGTATAAAATCGATTTAGTTTCTGATTACATTCTCCGGTGAGTCTTTCGGCAACTTCCATGTGTAGAGTCTTCTTCTTGGGAGTGTGAAGAATGTATTAGTTATTGTTAGACGTTTCTTTCTCCTAGTCCGTATGGGCCTTTAAAGTTTTCTTCACGTCCTTTTCCAACTTTTGAATTAAAATCTTTCATTACTACGGTTAAATTTTGTTTTGGTAGTTTTTTAAGTATTTTATCTATTTCCTTATCTGAGTGGTCAGTAGTTGGGGCATACGTTTTGAGACTGGCATAAAGTTTGTGACATTATTTGCAACTACTATGACTCCTACACCATATTAGTATCTCTAGTTTAATGTTCCTGAGTAGTATACTCGGTGTTTACTTATGTCGCAATAATTTGCCCCTAGTCAGCGCATTTCACTTATTCCCATCATTTTTATATTCAATATTTCCATTTCGTGTATAGCATTATTAATTTTCCCTGCCTGTGCCATTAATTTTAAATTCCATATACCAATTTTTATACTTATGTCTCTATGTTTATTCTTTCTTAACTTTATGACTGCATTTATAACCGTCTTTCCCTGAGATCCGATCGGGAGACCTGAAGCTCCGGAATATTATGTTGTTAACATAGCCATTTCATGTGTTACTAGAGAATATCCTAGGATCTTTAATGCGGTGATTTTTCCTTGTCTTTCGTATTTCTATGACGTTGACTAATCTATAGTTCTTCCGCTTTCAAGGTCGATTTCCTACCTTAGGGCAAAATAGTGCCCTGACTCTTCCCGAGTCATCTACCCTAAGCTGTTGGTCAAGAATGAGGTGACCGTTTGTGCCGAGAATTTTTGAAATTTCTTGATAGTTTTGGTCCGCTCCGGGTTATTTCCCCGGTACCCACAATATCTGGTGAGCGTTCTCCTATCCGTCACCTAGGGAGGCGCCTGATGGGGGACTAGCAACCCTACATAAGAACTATTGACTATTTTAATAAAGTCAAATTATTATTATTATGAATATGTAAATTAATTTACTTTAAACATTTGGATGCATTTGTATAAATTGATTAAACTTAATAGGTTAATTAAATCCCAATATAACTGTTGTACGTTCGAAGGGAATATTACAGATAATCAAGAAAATTTACTTTATGTTTAATAAACAGTAATTACATAACAAGAGTAGCTTAAATTTTATAACCATTTTGTTTTTTAAACTGGTACCCATCTGTTGTTCTTGTATTTACGGACAAAAAGCTCAAATGCGACTTTCAATTGTAACAGTTGCAGTTCACAAATAAATAATAGATAAAAATAAAGTGACGGCTCTAGCGATGCAACCTAGAAAAGAAAGAACACAATAATATTGGGCTCAAAGTAGCGCACCAATTGCTTGAAAGATCCCGTATTTATAAGCGTTAACACAGCAGTGTCCGGCTGAGTCGGTAAAATGGGGAAGGTCCTTTGGAAAACTAAAAGAAATAACTGCTGCGTAACGAGACGCCACCTGTTGGGTACGGAAAAAAATAAAACCGATCAACAGGAATTCACTAGGTTTTACTTAAAAACTAACACGCTACAACAAACACCAATTCAAGAGAGACAAAAGACATATAAATATAGCACATACAATTTAAAATATTAGGAGTATCTAGGAGAAATGATAGAGTCTGTCGCATGAAACGTGCGTGCATTAGCAATAACCAATTAATTATAGTCCGCGTTCAAATATGTTGCAATTCAGTTAAGTTTATTGTTTATTTATTTATTTTTATTTATTTTATTTATTTTAAATTTTATTTTGTGTCTGTCAATACAGAGTTGAGTAATAAGAATAATAATAATTTATACTTCACAATTCATTACTAAATTAAACAAAATTTTTGACTTACACCTTTGTATACATACATGTACACACATGCATATATAATATAATCATAATAAAAGAAGTTAAAGAAATTTAAGAGATTAAATTAAATTAAATTATCAAATGATAATGGGGAATTGGTTAAAAATTCATCAACTGTATAATACGCCTTTGCTAGCAAATGTTTTTAAGAACTTTTCTGAAACGGTTGAATTCTGGAGTCTGATAGATTTAGGAATTTTATTAATTAACACTTTTCCTGTATAAATAAAAGAATTTTTATAAGTGCCGAATGAGGGATGGGTAGTTTAATATATGAAGGGTTCCTAATGTTGTAATGTGATTCTTTTACATCATCTGTTGTTATCGCTAACTTTATAATGCTTAATACCTCTAGTATGTAAATGCAGCTTAATGTCAATATTTGAAATTTTATAAACAAAATTTTGCACGATTCCCATGGTGCGGACTCATTTAAAATTCTAATTGTTCGTTTTTGACATTTAAATATGCTACTAAAAGACGTTTTACTGCAGTTACCCCAGAATGCAATTCCATACTTTATTACTGAATGAAATAAAGCATGATAACTCCAAAACAGAAGTAGCGTACCAATTTAAGATTGGTGATTAAGGAAACTCGACGTACACCCGTCACGTACACGCGGTGACTTAAAAGCTAATAGTACACTCGTTCTCATACGGAATGTAACTCCCGCTAATCGAAAAGGCCTTTTGTTTTAATTTACCCCGCAATACCGACAACGCCCCCAACTCTGAAGGAGTTAGTGCCAACAACAACAAGCGTGGGTGGATGGAAACTACCCCAAATAACAATTCTCTTAAACGCTAAAGGTATAACCGCTTGATGTCGGCGTGTACTTAAGTTTCAAACGCATGCAAAATGAATTGGTTCCTTAAAACGATAACTTAGCTGTATATTGTTGTACGTAGTTCTGATAAGAAAGGTCTTTGCTAACGACAGCTAGTTGACAGCTACTTGAAGATTTGTATGATTTCGTTGGGAAGATAAAGAAGACTCTGCTCTGGGAGCAGATGATTGCTTTTGTGAATAGCAGGCGCACCGCGTGCGTGACCCGCAACCGCTGATGGATGTTCGGCCGTATATTCTTTAGGTCGACGACAGCGTGATCGTAGGTAACTTTTTGTGTCACATAGGAGTTTCTAATAGCTTGTTCCAGCGCCCCCCAGAAATTATCTAGACCAGTGATGGGGAAACTACGGCCCGCGGGCCAAGTCCGGCCCGCGGAAAGGTTTAATCGGGCCTAAACGGGCCGTTGTGAGAATGTTTGAATGCTTTCATCAATTGCGTTTCTGTGTGTTGTTCTCCGTAATAAGTAACGTCTAAAATGGATGTTAAAAAAAGAAAAGTGGATTCAGAATGTCGAGATTTTAAAGGAGAATGGATGTAGAAATATTTCTTTACTTTATTTAAAGAAGAACCTGTGTGCTTAATTTGCAATACAACTGTTGCAGTTTTAAAAGAATATAGATTCAACGCCATTTCAAGAGCAAACATGAAAACCACTCCTACTCATCGTTAAGTGAAGAAGCGAAAAAAATTAAATCAAAAGATTTATTAAAAAATTTATCAAATCAACAACAATTATTTCAGAGAGCTAATCATTCTCAAAGATGCGCAACGAAAGCCAGTTATGTGTTGGCTTATAATATTGCTAAATCTAATAAAGCATTTTCAGATGGTGAATTTATAAAGCAGTGCATGATAGATGTGTGCGATATTATGTGCCCTGAAAAGAAAAATGATTTTCAGTCACTGTCTCTCTCAAGAAGAACAATCACCGAGAGAATTGAAAATATTGATAAAAATCTAATTTCACAATTGACTACAAAAACTCAAAAATTTATTTTTTATTTAATTACTATGGATGAAAGTACAGATATCAGCGATACTGCACAGTTACTCATATTTGTAAGAAGGATCAACCCCATTTTGAAATTACAGAAGAACTTGCAGGGCTGCAGTCAATGAAAGGAACAACGACTGGTGCCGATATATTTTGTGAATTTGAAAATTGCATCGATAAACTTTGTTTACCTATTAATAAGTTACGTAATATAACTACAGATGGTGCTCCTAATATGGTTGGAATCAATCAAGGATTTGTTGGGAAATTTAATTTTAAGTATCCGGAAAATGATGTTATTTTTTTGCATTGCCTTATACATCAGGATGCTCTCTGTAAATCGGCTTTAGATATTGACCATATACTTAATATTGTTGTAAAACTTGTAAATATGATTCGTTCCAGAGGATTATTACATCGCCAGTTTCAACAGTTTTTGGAGTCCGTACATGCTGAGCATTCCGATATCCTGTATTATTCAAAAGTTCGTTGGTTAAGTGCTGGAAAAGTATTTGAAATAATTTGGGATTTAAAAGACGATATTGTGAATATTCTTCTTGATAAAGACATTTATAATCAATTTGACGTCTTAGAAAACAAAACGTGGCTTTCTGATTTCACTTTTTTCACAGACCTCCTCGTACATATTAATAAACTTAATTTCAAATTGCAAGGGAAAAATCAGTTTCTTCACGATATTTGGCAATACCTGAAAAGTTTCAAATTACAGTTATTATTATTTGCTACCCAGATCTCTAAATTTGATTTTTCTCATTTTCCAAGAATAAAATCTTTAAAATTCACTATATCAAACAATAAGATTAAAAATACGAAATTAATTTGAGAAAACTATCTTCAAAATTTGAAAGGAGATTTCAGGACCAGAGTTTAGTATTTTTTCGACCCCATTCAATGTTAATTACAAAAAAGTTGATGCAAAATTTCAAGTTGAGTTAATAGAACTGAACTGTAATACTCTCCTGAAACAAACTTTTCATACAGTACCATTACTAGAATTTTATAAAAATTTAAGTCCAGAAAATTTCCCAAATCTAATTACTCATGCAATGAAGATAATAACAATGTTCGGCTCATCTTATATATGCGAACAAATCTTTTCAACAATAAACCTTAAGAAAACTTCTTTAAGAAACAGAATTACAGATGAGCACCTTTCATCAGTTTTAAGAATTTCTGCTTCACAAATGGAACGGGACTATGATGAAATTTTGAAGAAACAGTCTTAATTTCATTTTTCTCATGCACCATCAACCAGTAATGACTCAAGAAAATAAAGTGATAATACTTTACATCAAGAACTACACTAAATTCATTTTATATTTTGTGCTTATAATTTTCTTACCTTTTGCTTTTTTACCATTAAAATAATAAGTGTATGTAATAATATATGTATATGTTTATAGAACACATAATTTTTTTAACGATTAAGCATTATTCTTTGGCCGGCTACGATTGTCTATTTATTACAAATGGCCCGTCTTAAAAAAAGTTTTCCCACCACTGAACTAGACAATCAATTATAAGTGGAATATAAGGTCCAGACACGTGCTAAAACATACGTTGTAATTAGCAATTAATACAACCACTAAATTAACCAAAGAAATAGCAAAGAAAACCACTTACGGCGTAAATTGATCGGATTTATATTTCGACACTAATTGTTTCGTGCAATTATTGAAGCCACATTGAAATTTTATTTGTAGTTTTAAGCTTCGTAACGCACCGCCAACTGCCCAAGATGAAGAAAAAGTTTTCAAGATGTCGGCCCGTCGCTTCGATTAGAACCCCGAAAATTCTGATCCACCAATAGGAAAATTTGTTTCAATACGCGGAAAATTTGATTCTGCAATAGTTTTTCCGTTCTATGTCCCACATTTAGATGCACCATAAAAAATGGTTAAAAACAGTTTTTATACAGATGTATATTAGTCACATTTTTAAATGTCATTTAGATGGAGTAGTACTACATAGACTTTTAACCGTATCGAACCGGCTGCTGATAAATTCGACAGAGCTTGTAGTTAGGTAAACAAGATTTTAAAACATATACGATTGCTTTTAATTACCATAAAATAACACAATTTGAGTATCAAAAAAAAATTACAATTTGTAATTAATTTTCAAAAATAATATGCGCCACGTGTTTTTCGACGAGTTTGTGTGTTTGTGGGCTTGGACTTCAACGTATGAAAACTCGAAATAATTATATCAGTTTAGATATACAGAAATGAAACACAAGAAAACTATAATTCGGCTTATCATTAATCACTTATCTTAGATTCATCAGAGAACCACGTCTCGGTGATTTTACAGGTAGCAATAGATAAGCGACTGGTCCTGGATTATCCAAATATTTTGTATTTTTTTTTATTGGAACGAGCTACTTAAATTCTCAAATTTTTTATTTGTTATAAAATCAAAAAACTAAATAAACCTGAAATACACACACAACGATTGTACATTACCCGCCACACAGGAATCCGTTTTATAACGGTTTCTATATACACTGTACACTCTATAATTAGTATTTTTTGACTAATTGACGCTTAATCATATAAAATTTAAATCCGTTAATAATATAAAGATTAGCACCGTCTAAAATGTCTCAAAACGTACGATTTTGAAGTCGTTCATGTTCTCCATACGCTTATGACCTTCAACCTTCCCAAAAGCTCACGAGAACGTTATCTTCGTTTAAAAGAATGTAATTCAAAATTGTTATACTAGGGGTTTTCAGATTGAAACGTTACAGCGTATCAAAAAAATTATGCAAATTTAGTAATAAATATAGAAAAAAAACAGTAATGTGTAGATATAATACTTGCGAATGTAACATAGACACTGAATTTTGCAATTAAGAGGTACTAAACTCAACAACAGACGTAACATCTACAGATACAATCAACAAATGTAGTGGGTATTTTACCTGTATGTGTTCATTTTGCATAAATAAAAAATAAATGAAAATAAATAATTCGCAATACACTTTAAAATACTAATTTTAGCAGTCTAGTAACACAAGTACATTTTTGTATTTTTATTAGTTTTTTTGGCTAATTGAGAGTGATATGTTTATTTTTATAATAATTTACCCACATTATTTTTCGCAAAAGTAAGTGTCAGTTAACTGTTTTACTTGAAAGTTTACTGAACATAATTAATTTCCATTACAACGTAAACATTTTTAAAATGCAGTTTTATTACGTCTTTTATGTAAACTTACTTTAATTGTTTATTCTTACCGCTAATAACGACACTACATTATTAATTAATTAATTAACCTTCCACCTATGTTTAAGAAAAAAAAAATAAAGTATTAGAAGAAACATAACCAAAAATTGTCGTTAATAATAAATTGAAACTTAGTTTTTGAAGTTTGGTATATCGTCAAAGCTTGCGCGGAAACACCATTAAATTATTCCATGTTAGCTTTCTCGTTTTGAAGGCGTCAGTGTGCATCGCAACCTAGTGGCGAACGTCGCGACGCCACTTGCAAAGTGTATTTGACGTGACGCTCCCGATACTACGTTCGAATGACAGTACGTGTCGTAATCAGTTTTACGGTTCATGTGCATTATGGATAAAGAAATTAGTGTTCTGTTGTGTTAATCTTTGCCAACAGACTTTATATGCAGGTAAGAAAAAATGATCTTAAAAACTTTTGTCGTTAAAACTTATGTAATAAATTACACTTCAAAAATATATGTAAATTTAAATGTAAGTAAAAGGATATGTATTGAGAAAAGTGGTCACCATAGTAGTTAACACGTCAGCATAATCAAAACGTATTCTGTATGCAAACCTATATGAATTACCCAAACGTGTACACCTACATTTTATCAATCAATTATCCATTTAATTTTATTATTCGATATTTCTTATTTCAATGACCTCTCAGATCAATACGAGTTAATTTTAAATCGTAAAAGAGACAGCACAAACCAATAATGTATAAAGTTAAATAACTCAGAATTCATCAAATATTTATTTGCTCAAGAATTCTTCCTATAAATTACAAAATGGTTAAAATACAATAACGTTCGGCATGCAAACATTTTACACATAAAACTTTGCCAATAATTAAGTCTACAGTTTTCTTATAATAAAACTATAATTAAATTGGCACGTATAGCGAGTCGCAATTGCAAAATTTAAATTATGATACAGAATAAATTTTGCAAACGATTAATACAATTTTTTTTGTTTCGGCCAATAACTTTGTTTGAGTTCTTCAAAGAAATAAAATAGGAAATAATCGTTTATCGCACATATTTGTATTGACTTCAACTCAATTTGAACCGGAAACTCGTCTTTCGTAAGATTATATGGACTAGAAAGAAATGAGGTATTGATTTTTTGATTTTAAAAAAGATAAAGTGCGAGTTCTACTTCTTTTAAATTTTATTTTATTTATAGTTTTAATCTTAGTTTTAGTTGTTTATGTGAAATAAAAATTATTCGATAATAATTTCATACAAAGCTTTGCTTTGGATGTATCAAATTACCTTCTTTGTTTGCCAAAAAAAAAAGCTTTATTAAAAGTTTAATTTGAAGTTTTTGAGTACTTAAGTGCTTGCTTTTAAACAGATGGATTTTTCTCATAACAACCGATATTATACAGTTCATCAATCTGTCGTCTGTTGTGTTTGGATAATCTAAATTTTTTTGTTGAATTTGTTAAGCAGTAATTCTATCTCATAAGCAAACTAATTTAAATTAAGTAATTTACTATTCTTGAAAATGTTATTTGTAAGGCGCACAAAAAATTTGACCCCCGATATCATTACGTATCGTGGACTTGCGTCCATTTATCGGTATTCGATTGAAAGAATTGAGTTGGCTAACTATAAGAATATTGTCTCTGTTCAACCAAAAACGTCCAAGATGAGACTTCGATAGTGTTATAATTCTAACAATCCATATATTTTGCATATTCTTGTACTTTTTCCATGCTCATCTATCTAAACATTTACTAGCGCCATATCATGAAAATTTTGAGAAAATCCAAAAACTAATTTGATCTAATGTTCTATAAATGGTTTCATATAACGACTCGATCAATTACGCTCAAAACGTAATAAAATCTACGTATCACAAAAGAACAGTAAATATCAAATTTTATCAAAACCGCTATGCATCTTTTGAAATATCTATGCTTAATTTGCTATTTTAAAAGTACGTATTAAAAAATAATTTTTTGTTTCTGTTTAAATTTATTTCTTGTTGTTAATACTAGTAGCAAGGTATTTATTTATTGTAGTTATTGTGTTGTATTAGTACTTAATAGTTTTTTTAGGTAATCAAAAAGAGTGCTTTAAGTGCTGAACAATTTGCCATTGCACCTCGCCAATAAGCTTATAATTGGGTAACCAAATAATTAAATACGGCTTCTATGTTTGATATTTTATGAGTTAATGATTAATAAAACTTAATAAACTTTTAATTGTTGGTGTTCTTTAATACATTTTTGACAAATAGAATAACATAGTAGTTTATGACGATTTCTTTAAAAGTGTAATGTATATTCCATCCATGTTGAATATAATTTTGGATTGCTGTTTATGTTAAAAATTTAAGCCAAAATGTGTGTAACGTAAGCAAACAATTTTTGTCGAAAAGTAAAATGATATCAAATAGTAATCCAGTCGGATAGGCAACTTTCCTTTTCAATGTGCAGATATGCTAGCAGTTAAAAATTTCAAAATTTCTTGCGGCATTCTGGTTTCGATTAGTAATCATTTTGGAGATTTTATTCCTTAATTGTTAATAAATTTCTGGATTTCCGTTATTCATCTTCTTGTGTTTGTCGCTATTTTCTTGTGAAAAGCCTCGCTGCGTTTAGCCATTCTATTCCAGTGCCATCGGAAATTTTTGGGATTGGTTTCCTTAAAATGGACAACATCCAGTAAGGGACAATCATAACTCGTTACTCGTTACATGGGAAATTTATGAAATTCTTGGTGAAATTTGTGCAGGTAGAGAATTATATAGCAGGTTTTCAAAATTCTGATACATACCTTGCTTCCAGCGAGGTTTCTTTTGTGTTCTTCTTTTTTTACTTGGTCGTGGTCGTTGTTCTTTTCTATTTACTCGAAATCTCCGTTTCCGTGCATTTGCTGCGATGTCCTGGACTTGCGTATCACCTGGACCGTTATACGTAGATGCTCGTTGGGGGAACGATCAAGATACAATCACTTTGAGGATTGTTACCGATGTGTAAGCAACTGGACTATTCTGGTCTGAATTTTATTTTATTATACCGGAAATGTCGCATCTCTGAAAATTAGACTTTAAACGCAAGCATTCGTAAGTTGGCAATACAAACAAGCCATCAGCAAACTGTGATTTCGTGTCACGGACTTTTTAACTTGTTATCATGAATATTGCGATGTACGCTTAATATACTCGTGTGTCGTATGTCATCAGCTAACTTTCTGTACCAGTCGTGTAAGGGTTTACTATTTGGGAACACTTCTTTAGCCTACTGTTTGTAGGTTTGTTGCCTCTAAATATTTGCAAACGCGTTAAAAGCTACGGCCTTGTATTACAAATCTAACCACTTACATAACTCATTTACTCATAGTTTCTGGAGATTGCACACGAGCAATTGTTGACCATTTATAAGTTAAATTAAATTATGGGCGACCGTTGCATGTACAGAAAAAATACGCGAATTAAACAGTGATTAATTTATGTGTAATTTGTCAGATCACTTAAATTTTTTATGTGATATTACTATTGTGATAATTATAAATTGTTTCTTATCCTACATTCTTTGGTTTATGTATTTTAATGTAACGTGTTATTTGTAAGCTGCGTTTTCTGTCTTATAAACCTGAGTCATCTTAGTTACTTCTTTCGTATGGTGTAAAATTGCTACTAGCGATTAGTTCGTCGTTAGTTTTTTTTCATTTCTTAGGCTACGAAAACTTGCCGGCCTGAATACTACATATCTCTACCCAGTTTATTTTTATTATTATTATTATTTTTATTTCATATTTGGCATTAAATGCTTATACATGTCAAATCACAACTACACAAATTTATGATTATAATAATTCTCAAAACTATATAATACCTTATCAATAAGTAACGCCTTGGTGTAAGTTTTAAACGTATGTACGGACAATTCCCTAACCTACACAGGAAGACTGTTAAAGAACTTCACACCATAATAATTTACTACGTATCCAGTCCTCCGAAGTTGACGCTTTGGTAATAAAAAATGATCGCATCCCCTTGTCCGGTGGTCGTGTATTTGGCTGTGGCAAAAGTACATTATCAGATTGCGAATTACATAACATGAAGAACCGTAAATCTAAAGAGCTGGGAGAGTTAAAATTGATGAATCCCGAAAATAAAATTTACAATCCTCTCTGTAACCGATATTTGCGATTGCACGCAAAGCGCGCCTTTTAATTTTAAAAATACGATGTCTGGAAGCCGAATGTCCCCACAAGAGAAGCCCATACGATAAACGGGACTGTACTAAAGAAAAATATGCAGTCCTAAAAACTTCTACGGACAATGAATTAGACAGTTGTTTAAGCAGGTAGACGCTTTTGTTCAACTTTATGGCAAGATCACTACCATGATAGTCCCATAGGAAAGTGGAATCCAACTTTAACCACAGAAATTTCATTTTGGAATAGAAACGAGCTCCAATCAAATGATCAATATTTGACAGACTAAAGACCACCTATTTTGCTTTTTTTATTAAAGGCCATTCTATTGGATGACATCTAATCTCTAACATCGTTTATTGCTAATTCCGTCACATTAACGCAAGTATCCTAAGTTGATGCAGATACGCTTAAAACCGCATTATCAGCGTATTGAATTACACTTGTGTCTGAATCACGCAGATTCAAATTCACATACAACAAGAACAGCAGAGGACCCAAAATCAAACCCTGCGGTACACCGTGATTATTAAATCGTGGATCCGAGTATATGCCGTTGAAAGACAGTTTTCAGAATTAAAGTTATATTTAGATAATTTATCAACAAGAATATCGTGAGAAAAATTATGAAAAGCTTTGCTGAGATCTAAAAAATAATCTGCTAATAACGTATCCTTACGTTCCAGGCTATCAACTATCTTCTTAGAAATTTGAAACACCGCATGAGTCGTCGAAAGTCCCTCACGAAAGCCGAACTGGGCGTTAGATAGCAAATTGTGTTCAGTAAGAAACGAGGTAATTTGTGGGCACAAAATATTTTCAAAAATTTTGGACAGCAGAGAGATGGGTCTGAACTGGGTCACGTCGTCACAGCTATATTCTTTGGGATAGGGACAATAGTCCCCATATTATTGGTCTTACCCGACCCTTCTCTCTCGACTGAACGGGTACAATTTTACCTTCTCACCGTAACATGTGTTTTGCAAATTTTTAAATGATAAATATTAAAATTGACTTTAATTTTCCGTTTTAAAGTATCATCATTTCATCAATAAAATTTAAATTCCGGGATTTTATTGATTTCAATGAATATTTCAATAGTTTTATATCATGCTTGTAAACAATTTTTCAGGAAGCTATCAAACAATGAAAATAAAAACACTTCTGTAACAAATTAATATCGCTATACTCAAATTGTGTCTGTGTTAGATGTTCTTTGCGTTTCTTATACAGTCTCATGTGTATGATTTTTAGAAGGTTTTGAGTAGTTAGCTCATTAGGCTAATTATTCTATACTTTCTTGCATTTGGTCTTTTTGGTAAGGGTACAAATGTCGATTTCAGCAAGTTAAGGAATTTTACCACTATTATTATTTTTGTGAGCTACTGTATTCCGTTGTCATCTATTAATTTTTAAAATTCTGAGAAAAAATTATCAGGTCCCGTTGATTGACTTTTTTTGATTTCTTCTATAGCCTTTCCTACCTCTTCGGCTATGAATAAAGGCTATGTTATACAGTCTGTGTTTTTTGTGTTATTGTGTCTTTTATCCTTAAAGGTTTTCTCCACATATCTCATCCAAGTTTCTCTTCTTTGTTTACACTCTATTATCAAAACAGACGAGAAAACACCTAATAAACTAATGCAGTTTTTGGCGTTTGTTAAAACAGACGCTGCAGATTAGCATTCCATTCCTTTGCTCTATTATCAAGTTTCTTTGATTTGTTTAGGTTTGTGCAATCCTACAGCCTCTTTGAATTTTTTGTGGAGGTCGAAATAATCTTGCATTTGTTGTAATATTTGTATTTTTGTACATCTTTCTTTTAACATTTCATCCATTGCATCTCTGATAGTCTTTTGATTTCTTTATCTAGTCTAAGATCTCTTCAGTCTTCTACTCCTTCTTCGTTCTTGTTGGTTTCAGGTACTTGTCGACTATGTCTTGTGTTATTTTGTGTAGCTTTTCAATCACCTCCTCTGCATCATCGATGTCTTCTTCTATATTCAGATTTTTATTATGTACTGTTAAACACTCTGTTTTATGTGTTTGTTTTTCAGTTGCTTTATGTCATACTTTTGGTTTTTGTGTGATGGTTTTTTTTTTAGCTTAAGTTCGGTTGTGCCGAGGAGAAAGCTGTAATCTGACTTGATGTCGGCTCTTCGATATGTCTTGACTGATGTTATAGAGTTTTGAAATCTTTTGTTAACCATGATGTAATATATCTGGTTTCTCACTATGTTATCTGAGATGTCTTGAGGCGACTTCCAGATGTAAAGTCTTCTAAAAGGAAGCTTGAAATAAGTATTTGTGATTATAGGTTGTTTCTTCATCACAAAATCAATCAGCCTTTCTCATTACGCTTTCCAAGCCTGAAAAGTTATACAAGATCGTCGGCTTGGCCATTAGTAACTGTGGCATTAAAATTACCTATGGCTATTGTTAATTCATTTTTGGGAGTCTTCTTATAGTTCTTCTATTATCTCACCTTCTTTATTGGCTGTGGGAGCATATACCTGCATGATATTAGATTTAATTAGAGTAGTATTGAGCTGAATGAGTAGTAACCTTTCTGAAATTGGAACATAGTTTGTAATGTGTCTGAAAGTTTATTTATTTAAAATTATATCCATTCCGTTTATATGTTTCCCTTTAGTATTTCCTGAGTAATATTTTGATGGTTATTAACACATCGAGCTTGCTTCTTGGTTTCGTAGAATAGATAGTTATTTAGTAGCCATAAACAATTATCCCAACCGGAGTTATACACGTTGTGACAAAATATTAGTCAAAGAAGGAATTCGCACAAATAGAAAGAAAAAAAAACTACTTACGACGCATGAAAACTGTCGCTAGCTTATCTTCTTGTTATTAATGGAAGTTCTTCATTGAGTTAATTCACTAGCAATTAACTATTAATTTATCTGGATCCCCAAACTAGACGTTCAATAGCCGCATCTTCGCACGTCTGCTTTTAATTAGAGAAAGAAAGTTCATCGCACGTTAGCAAATTTTTTTAAAAATGAATAATAATAATAATAATGCACCGGATAGGATTTCTACAGACATGTAATCTCAGTTGCATTCCCATAAGGTTCCACAAGGTTCAATCCTTCTTTTATCAACGACTTTGCCCTAAATCTAAAATCAATTTTTTTTCTTTATGCCAAATTAATTGCCAAATGGTGTCAAAGAAACTATTTAGGTACCAATTATTATTTACGAATTGTAAGATTCAACTTTTAGTAAAAAAGAAGACCAGATCAATATGTAATTATCTGATTGACAATACTTTGTTACGGTTCAAATTTCTCGAATCGAGGACGTAGGTTGTAAGCCGCATTAGAACGTGTGTCGCAAGTAATACGGTACGACAAAAGTTTGTAATTGGTTCGCACGTTACTAATTTGCGATTGGTGGAAATGTTAATTTGCTCAACTTTTCGAGACGGACGGCAAACATTTTCTCTTTTCTCGTTGGTGCACGTGAGTGTTTTAACGTCTTCTTTGAAGTAAAATTCTTTAAAAAAAAAGACTATTTAATGTGGGTTTCACAATTTCCAATATAAATTGGCGTTTACATTAATCTGGCTACATTCACCGTGAGTATTTGTGTTTCTTTTCTATTTGTTTTAATTCTGATTGTTACTAATGCTTTTAGCACGTTGTGTTCGGCATCTTATACTCATTATATACGTTACTTGAATAACTCTCAAGTTTTAGTATTTAAATTACTTACTCATAAATAATTAAGGCGAATAAAGCTTGGGTACAGATGACATAAACAGCTCGATAATAACATTTAAGTAACTTTATTTGGTGTATCCTTGTCAACCGTAAATTTGTTTTAAATCAGTTCAATAAGGGCTGGGGTGCTTAATTTTAAGGCGGTTGTCGCAGACACAAAAGGTCTTTTGGGTTTGCGAGAGGTACTTACCATTTCTTTTATTGTTTAGAGTCAGTGTAACCAGCCGTTTGTAAATGATATGTGTACGCAGAGCCTTAATAGCAGCTACTTTTTCGGTTTAATTTGAATGAGAACTCTTAACTTCAGCGTCTCACTAAAGCTTACCTGCAACGCGACATCTTAATTAAAAGCCTGATTTATTGCAAGCAAGGCTGCTGCTAACGCACTACAGTCTTTTTATTTCTGTCACATCATCCTACTATTTTTGTTTATTTTTAAGATTTGTTTGTGTTACTGTATTGTATGTCTTTCTCTCTCTGGTTTGTGCTTGATTTAGCATATTAGTTTTAAGTAAAACCTGTTGATCTCCTGTTAGTCGGTTTTATTTCTTTCTATACTCAGCAGATGGCGCCTTGTTAGACAAGCAGTCAAAATTTTTATAGTTATTCAGGAATACATGCAACTATTTGACTAAGCCGAACGCTGCTGTTCTAACTACTATAAATATTTTGTTTATCCTCTACTAAATTAGGGTGCTACATCGAGCCAAATTCCCTTACCTTTTTTTCACTAAGTTGTACCGCTAGAGCCGTCGCTCCTTTTGATATTTTGTAAGTTACAGCCGTTACAACTTACAGTTACAAGATATTGACAATATTATATATAAATTTTAAAAATGTGTGATTTTGTTAAGACGCAAAGTGTATTATTTGTTTACATGTTCTAAGCTTAAATACCGATTTGACTGGCGTATTTTAAAATTTATGACAGTAGAATTGAGATAGTACAACAGAAATCAATAAAAACATATTATTATATTTAAGAAAATTAACGGTATTGTATATGGATTCTCTAACAAACAGGAAAATAAAAGCGCAATTAACGTCTACATATACAATACCATTGTATTCCTGGAAGTATTGTGTTTATTTCATTTTTATGTTCCGCGACCGAATGTTCTTACATTTTATCAATTTTATCAACAAATTAGCACATATAATGTTGAAAAATATTTACCATTAAACCAGTGCATTTCTTTTACAAATAAATTGGCACTTGATATTGATATAACTTTAAAACTAACATTATCTTTTTAAAACAAAAACAAATAAAATAATTAATTGTTAATCTTATCTAGAAAATTGCAACTAATGTTAATTTAATTTACTATAACTTAACAGTTTTTATTTTTAAATTCTTCTATTGTTCATTTTTAGGTAATTAATAATTAACTTATAATGTACACTTTATCCATCAACCACATTCTCCTTTTACTCAGTCATATACGAGGTTTCACCTCGGAATGAAAGATAATAAGCAGCTGTAAACTTGTATAAACCTTTATTTTAGCATTCTAGAAATGTCTCAAAAGTTTTATAAAATGTCGTGTCTGCGTTGAAAGATATCCAAGGTCAAAGGTCACAAAAATCTTTTTTTGCAAATATCTTGCTTCTTATGATGAAATACCATTACACAAGATCAACCATGAGTCTCTGTAAAAAATACATTGTTTGATGTTATTAAATCATTAAATAAAATAATTATTATAAATAATCAATCAAGTTTCATAAAAATTTTCATTAAAATTAAAGTTAAAATACGGAAAAGATTTACAGAAACTGAAATAATTAACAGGACATGAGTCTCAATTTTCTTCTTCTTTATCATCAACTTCGGATGGCTCGGAAACTTCCAATTGATTATCATCATCTTCATCGTCGTCTCAATATTTGTTTCCAAATCTGCCAGGATTTCGAGATTAAATCCATTTTTTTTAACGAGATCGTGTAGCATTGAGAAAAGCTTGCCCGTTACAATGACTATAAGTTAAAGAACTTTGCAATTCCAATTTCCTGCATTTGCAGCGTGAACCGCAACCATTTTTGCAGTTGCAAAATATTGTGTTCAGTAGATCATCCGCAGCTGGAGGTAGTATCATAACCCAATTCCTGTGGTTCTAAATCATTTCCTAATTAAGTATGAACTTGATAATATACACGATTGATATGTTGATGAGCCGCTGCACTTGTCGCGGAAGATTGGTTAATTGTAGGGGTTTATTAAGTTTTGTTGACTTGGTGAATTGTGTGCAACAAAGTTTTTTCATATTGTCCTGAGATTTTAGAACATTATACAGGGTGTCTGTAAAAAGTCTTTACACAAGCCTACCACATATTCCTTAGACCAAAATAAGCCGATTTAAGTAAACTTACCTTAGTCCAAAGTCGCTTAGTTTGGGCGCTATGAGGTCTTGAAATTAAAATTTTTTAATTGTTTTTTATTATAAATTCAAAACAACTTATGCGATTTTAATAAGATTTGGTATGGTTAGTTAATATTATTGGACAAATGTTTTAGAAAATTACAAGAATATACGAATACTGAAAGTTGAATGAAACACGCATAACTATTATAAAAACTAACATATTTTTTTTGCTATCAGTAGTAGAGGCACGAAATAATTTTTTTCCACTACTAGCTGTGAAGTGAACAATTATTGCGTCTCCTAGCCATCTGAGAAGTTGAATTTCTCTATTAATGGTTAACAATTTTTTCTATTGTTGACCTAGGTTAATAACGGACAATTTTAAATTTTTTGAGAATCTATGAATAGTTCTTTAACAAAAACGAGTGAAACATAATTTTGTATATCCAGGAGATTATCTCTAACGTATTTGCTGCTTAAAATTACCTAACACGATAAAATTATTTGAATAAAAAAATGTCATTAGTTTAAAATTCGCGCCCCCATCCCATAACCGCAAATACATAACCTGAATTTATTTATTTATTAAATATAATTGTAGAATTAGTTTTTTCAGGTTTCCCAAAGGAGATTTAACTAGGCGAGTTAAGTTACATGAAGAATTTTAAGTAAATTACAAACATTTTGTTGTAGGTGTTTTGAATGGTTAACAGAATGTGGAAGGTCCGATCTGTTGCATAAAAATCTCGACTCTAAAAACTTAACGAGTATGTGGCGAACACTTGCCATTCCTAAATAAATTACAAGTGTCAATTTCTGAAACCCAATATTCAAATGATGCAAGGTATATTGGCGAAGCAATAAATGCCCGTTAACATCTCTAGCTATACCAAAACTACTCAAGCTTGTAGCTCAAATACTCTTAGGTAAAGAAAATTACGGAGGAACATTTTTAAATTGCAACGTAAAAGAAAGCACTTCAATTGAAGTTAACATCTCCCAACGATTACTTCCCGAAAGCAGAGCACAAATTGTGACAGCCCAAGTGGATTTAAAAAATAAACCACTAAGAAGCAGGAGATATACAGAGGAATACAAACAATTTTTACTAAAATTATATTTTACGAGTCCCAAAATGTTAATTTTAAAGTAGGTTTTAAATTTTTTGCCAGCTCAAACTGCTACGTGATCATGGTTAGAGTTATATATAAAAAGTTAAACAACTCTTGTGCTACATCTTTACAAATACGATATGCAAAGGTGACAAATTAAAGTCGAGAGTATTTAACTGCATAGAAAAACTACAATGCGGTGCCAATGTTAGGGCAGTAGTAAAATTTTTGAAACCTAATTAAAATAATAGATGTATCACCGGAAAACCACACCTTCTCGTAAACGATAAGAAAATCTATTATTTCTTCGATGTCCCCTATTTATTGAAATCGGTGCAAAATAACTTGATTAAATACGATATAATCTTTAATAACAAAAAAGCATCTTGGAAAAACATTAAAAATTTCTACATGTCAGGCAAATCTAAACCGCTGCGATTGGCTCCTAAATCAACTCATTTACATATTACTCCTTGCTAAGGCAATAATGACAGACTTCATAACCTTGGTGTATAATATACTATTATTCGATAGAGTATTCAAAACGATTAAATTCTGTGTCTTGTAAAAAATTTTTATTTTTATTTGTTTTCGAGAAAAACGAAAAAAAAGAGAGTTTATGGTAGTGCGTTCCAAAAAAGCATAAGGTAATCCAGTCGCCTATGATTTCTATCACAAACATATAAATTTCGCATGGCTAAATAATAATAGTGTCAAATCTAAAATACCTGAATTGTCATTAGTGTTCAAAAGTTTGTTAAGCGCTTTAATAATAATTTACAAAACTTAATTTTGGTGATTTATCATGGCGTTACAATACAATAATCACGAATATACCGATATGCTATTGGTATTTGAATTTTGTGAAGGAAATACTCGAGAATATGTTAGGGTGTATTCTGAAAGGTTTCCAAATCGTCGAGTACCAAGTTACCCAACGTTTGCTGCCGTTTGAGCTACGTCTTCGAGAGACCGTTCGCTTTGCTTCTGCAACCGCTGATTATGGAAGGCAGCGTTTTGTAAGGGTTCCTGAAGTTGAAGAAGAAATTTTAGAACGTGTTGAAGAAGATCCAGAAATAAGTACTAGACGAATAGGTAGGGAACTAGGAGTATGTAAAGATGTGGTCTATGCAATAATTAGAAAACAGTTGCTATATCCATATCATAAAATAACAATTCAAGATCTTTTAGAACATGATTTTGAAATGCGTTTGGGTTTTTGTCGCTTTGTTAATAGGCAAAGAAAAGCAGATTTAAACTTTAGCAACACTATTTTGTTTACGAATAAAGCTTGTTTTACAAGAGGACTAATTCCCATTACGAACACGTTTATGCCGTTGAAAACCTGTATGCCATAAAGATAAACCATTTTCAACGCGAATTTAAACTTAATGTGTGGATTGGAATAATTGACGAACTTATTGTTGGTCCTGTTATTTTTCCTCAAACATTAACGGGAGCCATCTACTAGCATTTCTTACAAAACACATTGCCAGATTTGTTAGACGAGTTACCTCTACAACTTCGCAGAGATATGTGGTACATGCACGATGGAGCCCCGCCACATTTTTCAGTTGAACAAGCTTACAGTTCAGGTAAAAACAAGTTCGAAATTACTTACATCTAGTATACCCAAACAAATGGATAGGGAGAGGTAATAACGGTCCTGTAAATTGGCCACCACGTTCTCCAGACTGAACACCAGCTGATTTTTTCTTATGGGGACATCTTAAGTCCGTGCTTTACAAAACGCCTGTGGCTAATGAAGTAGAACTATGGCAACGTATTCAACATGCTATAAATAAATCTCTGTATGCGTGTAAATGGAGAACACTTTGAACAGTTTTGTGACATTATTTGTGTTCATTTTATAATTACTTAATTTTTTAAATGATTTTTGTGTAAAATAATCAAATGAGAATTATTAAGATACACATTTCGCAAAACCATTAGAGTATTTAATTCTTGAGTGCCGTTTTTGTAGAAAATGCAAAATTTATAGAAACATTCACAAGCGACTGGATTAGATTATTCTTTTTCGAATGCACCAGCATAGGTAATTTTTTTGTTTTTCTCGAGAACGAATAAAAATAAGGAAACTTTACAACAGACATAATTTGATCGTTTTTGAATACTCTATAAAACAAAAATTATTAACTAACTATGCCAAATCTTATTAAAATCGCACAAAACATTTTGAATTTATAATAAAAAAACGATTTCAAATTTTTAACTTCAAGGCCGCATAGCGTCTAAACTAAGCTACTTTAGACTAAGGTAAGTTTACTTAAACCAGCTTATTTTTGTCTAAGGAATATTTAGTGGGCTTGTGTAAAGACCTTTTAGAGACACCCTGTATACTGCCAAGAAGACTCCATTCTCATATAAAGTTTGTACACCGCCGCGCGCTGTTAATCACATCAAAAAATGATTAATAGAAAATCTGTAGAGAACTTAATGCTCTATAATAGATGCAATTAACATAAAAACCATAGGATGCGAGATATTTGCAAAGAAACTGATGTTTGGGACCTTTGACATACGATATCTTGTAACGCGCACACAAAATTTTATGAGATTATTGAAACATTTTTTAGAATGCCTAAGTAAAAGTTTATACTTTACTTTCTCGTTTAGAGGTTGGTTCGTTTTCCTCTTATTTGAGACTATGTAAGAACCTTGGGAAAACCTAAAACTAAACTTAAATCAAACAGAAAATCAAAACCAAATAATATAAATGAATAATATTGCAATTTCTAACAATTTACTAAAGATAAAATGTACTTTGCATTAAAGCAACTATGTCGACTGATATGTAAGCAGTTACGTAAGCCAATTTTCTGATTATTACAACCAACTAAGTGTTGGCAAAAATAACAATCTGAAATCGGTTGCTGTAAATTCGTAAGAAAAATGTACAATAACAAACAAAACCGATTAAAAATTGTTATTTTTGCCAACACGTAGTTGACTGTAATAATCAAAGAATTGACTTATGTAACTGTATGTATACCCAAAGACTTTTAATTTGTCGGCGAAGTAGCTTTAGCGCCAATCAATTTTCGGACGTGTTACGATAGCACACGTTAGGTAAAATTACTTGCCCTTTGTGATGTAACTTTCTATTTTTTTATTATGTGATTAAAATATTGAATATAATACAACGGGTAAAATAGTCGTTATCGATAGCAATCATAAATGCCATTCGAATTAAGTTTTCAGAAATTGTACATCGTGGATGCTTCTTTTACCTTTGCCAAAGTTTTATCCGCCATATTTATAAAAATACTTTAAAACAGAAATACGAAATAAATGCAGAATTTTTGTTGACATTAAAGCTGCTGCCAACATTAGCATTTGTTCCAACGCAAGATGTACTTTTAAGGATTTTTGCAAGCGAAATATTTCTTCCTCTGAGATACAAGTTATTGTAGATTATTTTGAAGACACGTGGTCGTCACCGGCACCCGCCTATTTTTGCGCGTAAAATTTCTTCAAAGGTATACAACATGGACTTCCACAAACATTTTATTTCAGTGAACGAGTGACACCGAGGGTTCCTGCAACATATGGAAATTTATTTGGGCATTAAAGAGGGAAACGAGTTTGAACGAATTGCCTATAGAACAATATGTCAGTGGACAACAACACACCCAAAGCCGAAGAACATGTTATAATACCCAAAGACTTTTAAGATAAGTAAATTATCACGAATCTGGCAGAAGTATAACGTGTGAACCACAAAAAAGTTGACATAGGAATTTACTATGCTGAATTAAAAATTAACATATATCTTAAATAAAACAGATTTATGTGATTATAATGAGTATTTAGAGCGTGTTTTACCAAAAAATTAGTAAAACAAATTATATTTTATAAATTTTTATTTATTAGAGAGATTTTACGCCACTTAATTTAGTAACGCTAAATGTTATTCTTTATACTGCGGCTGCGCAGTAATATAAAATAAAAGGAAAACAATGATAAACAGATTTTTTCTACATACTGCAGCTGCACAGTAACCGAAAGATGACGTTTACGTTACCGTAATAAGAGAATACGAATGTGTGATGTAGATACGCTTAATGTTTTCCGTTAACCGTGTGTTACTGCAGCAAGGAGAAAGTTTAGCGTTGCTAAATTAAGAAATGTAAAATCTCTCTATTAACGGAATTAATTTTCATTTATTAAATGTGTGAGAAATTTTTTTAATTTTATACAGAAAACGCTTATGTCAATATTTCCGTGGGACACACAGCACATAACATATTATAGTAAACAAACAAAAATTTGTTTTTTTTTTAATTTTAAATTAATCACACGCCTATATCTATTACACAGTGCAACAAAAAAAAATTAATTTTAACGCTCAGGGTCGGGACCTGTATGCTCCGTCTCTAGGAGTCAAATACGTTCAGAAAATTCGTATGGGACCTCTGGACATTGGAAATATTTTGCAAAACATGAAAATGAAGTTTTTTTACTTGTAGAAAAATCGAAAAAAACCCGCTAGGACTTACTTTTAACGCGGTTTTGTAGCATGGGTGTGACTTTTGGGTGTTGTGTGGTGCTTACCTTGCAGATGGGGACTCAAACAAAGCCAACAGTATAGTTCTTTGATATATTTTGTTAAAAACTGCACTTACACTGGTAATTTTTGTCGATTTTTGTTCAAAATAGGGCATGAATTGATAGCTAAACATCGTGCTTTTTTCGAAAAATATCAAATTTTAGGTGAGCAGATAAAAAAAAACGGTTTCCGGTTATAGAAAATAAGATGAGCATTTTAATCGAAAAATCGTCGTATAACAGCTAAAAATCCTTCCTGAGCAGAATGTAGCAGCTTTCCTTCTGTCCATATGGTAACAGTATGACATCTGAAACCACTTGTGATTACAAAACTAAAAAAAAACTTTATTTCATAGAATTATTTGCTTTTTAGAGGTAATTTTCGAATTATTTAAGAGATAAAAATCTTTTTCTTTAAAACAAAAACACAGGTTTCAAGGTCGACCGCCTTTTTGGACTTAGTTTTTCTCTTTGTGATGCCGAAAATTTCTACGAAAAAATTAACAAAGGTGAACGAAGTAGAGAGTAATACGTAGAATTTTTTAAGGCGGCATCGGTATGTCGGCGTTTGGGCAGGGAACCTGCTAAGGATTTGGTTGATACCGCTTGAATGACTTTGGCTTTTAGTGAAGATACGATACTTCGGCTCTCGGCACAAGCCTTTTATCCAACTGCCCTAACATATCCGGAAATGGCCGAAGGGTGCAACCCCTATCTCGGTTTTGTTCGGGTCGGCCGGCATCACCCCTCCCTTAGTTTCTTACTTGCGCTCTCACCGTTGTATCGTTGATCCTCAACTTACAGTGAAGTGAAGTGTCGTGAAGTGTCGGTGAAATACTGTCTAAATGGCATCGGGGACACGTAGAATGAAGCTGGAATGTGTCTGCAAGCGCCTAGCAGACGACTTTGCTACGTTTGTGCAAAATAGCCTAGTTGACGAGGTAATCTTTGTAAATTCTCGTTGGAGGACTTTCCTACAGTGCACAAAAGTTACGAGGCCTACTTTAACAGGCCAGTTTCCGACCAAGATAAACCATGGGTACATCATGTCATCTGCGCGGAGTGCAGACGGAATTTAGAAAATGAGTATTAAAACCCTAAGCTGTATGCAAGCGTGGTATTGTTTAGCCCGTTACTGTATACACAATAGTGTTTTGAAGGCTTGGAAAAAAACCGGCTTTTTACGGAAAAAAACTGGAAAAAACCGGCAATTTATTAAAAAACAAAACGGGCTTTTTATCTGAAAAAACCGAAGCAAAAGTCGTCTGCTGGGCGCTTGCAAACACATTCCAGCTTCATTCTACGTGTCCCCGATGCCATTTTTAGTCACGAAAAGACAGTATTTTACTGACACTTCACTTCACTGTAAGTTAAGAGCGCAAGCAGAAACTAAGGTAGGGAGGATGGTCCGACCCAAACAAAACCGAGCTAGGGGTTGCACTCTTTGGGCATTTCCGAATATGTTCAGGCAGCTGGATGAAAGGCTTGTGCCGAGAGCCGAAATTAAGTATCGCATCTTCCCTAAAAACCGAAGTCACTCAAGCGGTATTACTCTCTACTTTGTTCACCTCTGTTATTTTTTTCGTAGAAATCTTCGGCACCACAAAGAAGAAAACTAGATCCAAAAAGGCGGCCGACTTTGAAACTTTGAAAAAAAAATAATTCGAAAATTACCTCCAAAAAGCAAATAATTCTATCAAATATAAAGTTTATCTTAAGTTTTGTAATCACAAGTGGTTTCAGATGTTATACTGGTACCGTATGGACAGAAGGAAAGCCGCTACAGTCTGCTCAGGAAGGATTTTTAGCTCTTATACGATTATTTTTCGATAAAATTGCTCATCTTTTTTTCTATAGCCGGAAAACGTTTTTTTTATCTGCGCACCTATAATTTAATATTTTTTTGAAAAAAGCACGATGTTTAGCTATCAATTCATGCGTTTCCGCCGAAATCCGGCATCTTTTCGGGTATTGCCAATTTTTTTTTCACATTTGTTGAAATAGGCTTTTTTTTGCCAAAAATCGACAAAAATGACCAGTGTAAGTACAGTTTTTGACAAAATATATCAAAGAACCATACTGTTGGCTGTCCCCATCTGCAAGGTAAGCACCACACAACACTCAAAAGTCACTTCCGTGCCACAAAACTGCGTTAAAAGTAAATCTTAGTGGTTTTTTTTATTTTTCTACAAAAAAGTTTTTGCAAAATATTTCTAATGTCCAGAGGTCCCATACGGATTTTCTGGACGTATTTATCCCCTAGAGACGGGGCATAGAGGTCCCGATTCTAAGCGGTAAAATTGATTTTTTTTTGTTGCACTCTGTTACCTACTCCACATCTTATGAAATAAGATGGAGAGTATGCGACAGTTTCTAAACCGAAAATGTTAACACCTCTTATTTTTACTTTTTCCGACAAATTAGAGTTAGTTCGTTACAATAAAACAAAAAAAAAATTCTGTACGACCGCCGTCCGTATGTAAACAAGATATCAAGAAAACTACTTTTTCGATTTTTATGAAACTTTCTACTTTGTCCTAATTTATACTTCCGCAGATGTAATTAAATTTTAGGTAATTTCTATGTGGCCAAAAATTTAGAAAAATATTTATTTTACACTTTTTTGTTTCAAACAAAAGTTGTTTATAATTTAATTATACACAATTTTTTTTATATTATTTTTGATCCGATAAGTAATTACTGAGTTATAAAAATGACGTGACAATGATTGTTGTAACAATATCTCCACCAATATCAATTTTACCAAAACAGTTGAGGAAGAAAAGTTGTTGGAAATTCTATTATCTATAGATTTTTGTTTAAACTATTGGGCGATGTGAAGTTTTGCGTTAAACGCTTGTTTTTTAGTGGTGGCAAAAACGACCAAAAAGAAAATCGGTTAATTGGTTTTACAATAGAGCATAATATCGACAAACAAACAAGTTTTAAATTTTATTAAAAACCACTTTAACTACTAGTATTTAAACGGTATTTCTTCGGAGACAATTTTTTGGACGTATTTTTGTTGATACCGAAACGCTCTTTTAAAAAATGATTTTGAAAATTTATTTGTACGTATAATTTTAATTATTTTGTTGTAATTTACTCAGTTTAACAAATGGTTTTTATACACCGGTTCAACAAACTGATTTTCAACCGCTTTAACAAACCGATTATGTAAACTGGTTGAACAAACCGTTTTCTTACATCGGTTCATTCGGTATACCGGTCTTCGGTTTTTAAAAAATTGCGGTAAATCGTAAACCGGGTTACCGATTAATCGGTAATCCCAATTTCATTGACACCGTTAATATACGTAATAACTCATAATTTTTCAAGAAATTGCTATTCCAGCAACTAGCCTTTCGAGAAATGCAACAATCAGGGAATTAAATTTCAAACAATTTAATTCGAGGGATTTGATAGAGACGCCATGATATAATTGTTTGATTATTATAATAGAAACGTATTGTTTTCTGACGGTGGTTTAATTTACTGTTAGATCTATTTATTTGTTTATGTGATGCCGCCAAACAATTTAGCGAATATTAATTAAGTAATTGCAATTAAATTTAATTGAATCCATTCGATAGAAAACTAGTATATCGCCTGAACCCTCTTAATTGGTTGTACAACAGAATTACACTTCAGGTTTATCCTTTTACCGGATTTATCGGTTTCATTTGTTGGGCAAATATATCCGCACAGTGATACATTTCAACAATTTCATTTTAAAAATCAATTAAAAAAACACACAAGAGATTTACAAGCATCTCATAATTTACATGTTTATTGAAGCTAATTCCCCAACATAAATCTTAACTTTAAAACCAACAAGCCGTTACTTATAGCTTGTGCAAAATGCATTTCATTATGCTCTACTAATATCCTAGAAATGAAACAAATACAACTTGGAAATAACCTTTATTTTACATTCAAATTGTTGCATTAATAATTGTCTTGTTGTAAAATTGACTTTTACAGTTTTTATTTCGCAATCTAAAATAAGTTATTCATTGTTTAACTTTTTAACGTATGTTTTTATAGGTAATTTTGACAAATTGTTACATTCAAATTTTAAAGAATCAAGTATAAAGAAGAACATGATCTTGTAATTTATAGCAACGGCAAACTCAAACACAAAGTTCTAGGTTGTTGGTACACGTTCATACATTGCTTTGAACCAAAGTCAAAGATACGAGATACGAGCTAATGCCACGCCTCTTTGTAACCTTAACACGTAGCAAACCATCGCTGATGTTTTCTAACAAGAATGAAATACCAAGTATTGTGTAGTTAGTTGTGCCTTATTTATAGTTGAAATGATTTAAAATAAAGTGGATTAATTGTGTAAGTAATGTTAATGCATTGTTAAGATTTCTTTGTTTGTCGCTTCTTGTGGAAATATGTTGCAACGTTTTTAATTTAAACGGCACATCCTGTATATTTTGGTTGTATTCGATTTGCCATTATTTTATGATCATTTTTTTTAATGTTATCTTATAGCTTTCTGTAAAGGTTTTCAAGATATCCATTATTTTCCAATATTGTTGTTAAAAACATTAACCAAACTAAACGTTTATTGCAGCGGGATTTGGATTCGTAAAAAGCTAACATTTTCAGTGTGGCTTATCAAGTTTCTGTACATTATAAAATGACAAAAAATGCATTTTTTAAATAGAACACCCCGTATATTATCAAAAATTTGGAAAGACAATTAAAATACCTTTCAAATGACTTATCATCTTCCTATACTTAAATAACAAGATTTCGGAAATAAAAGCAAGTTTCTGCAAAAACCGGAATATATGTTGGTATTATTTCTTATAGGTAGTCATGAAATGTCATTATGAACAATTTACAAATAGTACGCTAAATATTATTAAAGAAAGTGTCTTGGAAATAATTAAAATAAAGAGAAATAACTATTCAAACGAATTTTTGATAAACTTGTTTATTATTCATAGACAATGTGACAAAATTGTAGCAAACATCCACAATAAATGTGCAAAATGGCTACTGATGGTTTCCAAACGTTTTAAAATCCGGTTATTTGTAGAAATATTTATGGCTCTTCGTATCTCACTGAAGAAGTTACAGGCTTCGGTAAATGTAGGGTCGCATTCAATTTCGACCCATAATAATGAAATTATTTCTCCGGTTTATTGCTTGTAAGTCGGGGTACAATTCATTGAATTTTCTACATGTCCTTGCTATAATTTTGTCACATTGTCTATAAATAATAAACAAATTCATCAAAACTTTGTTTAAATAGTTATTTTATTTTCCTCCGTTTTAATTATTTCCTAGACACTTTGTTAACAATATTTAGCGTATTATTTGTCAACTGTTCTTAATAACATTTCATGGCTACCTATAGTAAATAATACCAACATACTCCTATTTTTGCAGAAACTTGCTTTTATTTCCGAAACCTTAGGAAAATGATAGATCATTTAAAAGGTAGTTCAAATGTCTTTCAGGATATTTAATAATATATGAAGTATTCCATTTTAAAAATGCACTTTTGTCATTTTTGTATCTAGCGGTAAAATCACGAATTTTTAACTACCCTGTATATGGCAAAGCAAACTTCTCTACACAAGATTAATGTACATGAACTTAGTAAACCACACTCAAAATGTTAGCTTTTTACGCAATAAACGTTTAGTTTGGGCAATGTTATTAACAAAAAATTTTAAAAATAATTAATATCTCTAAAACCTTTACAGACAATATTAAACAAAATGATCAGACACTAATGGTGAATCTATAAGCAGAAGATGATGAAACTGACAGCGAGAACGAAGACAGTGATAGTGAAAATGACGATGAATGTGGTAATGAGGAGATATCAATATAATGTAACAATTATAAAAAATAAATGGTTTAGAACCCCTGACTTCTTATTTAAAAGTTTACATTTGAACAAAAGGGAGCTCATTATTCCATTGTCACCAAACAATACTTAATGGTGTTGTTTACCTGTTTATTGCTCGAGGCGATTAGACATGCCCAATATTTTAGGTAGGTATAATATAAAATGTTAGAAGAGGACAACACTATAAGAGTCTGTGATTTCTGAAATTAAGCGCTAATCACTTAACCGCAAAGCTACAGCGAAAATACTATAATAAAGCCAACATGTACATGATGTGCTATTTGAAATAAAAAAGTTGCCACATATTTCCACAAGAAGCAACAAGGTCACATCGCTGAAAACATTTTAAGTCAATAGATCCACAATTAATTAAATAACCAAATTTTCAGAATAATCCTGTGTTTCGTTTTCTGTAAACGTCTAAGATACTATCGACCGTGGATCACCCTGTATAGAATCCTTTTGTACACCAATTTTGTTTATTTATTCGTTTTATAATTGGATTCTGGGTATTTAATTGCCTTTAGTTATTATTTTAAAAATAATTTGTAATTTCTACTAATCTAATTACATAGTTAAAAAATTCGATATTAAATCAAATTGTTGGAAAAGCAATCAACAAAACAAAAATAATTATTTTATACTTTGTATTTAGAATAGTCTATTCTAGTACAAAACGACATTATTTGAGTGTTTCAATACGCCGTTCGGGTGCGGGAATAAACTAATAAAATCTAATTTGTTGATGTTCGTCATCTGTTGTAATCAATAAAAATAGTTTTTTGTAACCAATGTAACAAGTACTTTTGTGACGCTAATTTTTCATTAAACTTTTCCTGTCGGCGCCACTGGTAAAAATTTTTGTTTGGGCAACTTATTTCACTTGAAATGATGGGGATAGCAAGATCTGCATTTTCTCGGATAGTACTCGTTAAAGTCATTTTTTAGTTGGTGGTTTTTGAAACTTTATCTATACTAAGAAACTATTGCTTTTGAGTAAGGGTTTTTGGGGCAATAACTTTGCTTTAATTATTTTCTTGTAAACAAATCAATTTAATAATAATAATAATAATAATAATAATGCGTTTATTAGTCCAACAGACATACAATTGTCTATAGTGGATAAAATTATTGCAATAACACTCCCTTATTCATATAATATCAAATAAATAAATTAAAGCGCAAATGCTAAAATTAGATTATATACATATTCTTCAACAAAAAATAACTATATTTATGTGTATATTATTAAATTGGACCTAGAATTTAATACGCTTCAAAGTAACTGCAAAAGAATAATCCATAAAAAATCACAACTATATGTTACTTTTATCCTTCGTAAACTGTAAGTAAAAAATGGCCGTTTTGCCCGATAAGCGCCATTACGTTCTTTTTTGTAGACCTACCTCAAGCTCAGCTTGTGTTGTCAAACACCTGTGGAGCACTCACTATAATTTTCAACTAGAAAATTGGATTTTCTTTGTTACTAACATTACTATACATCTATAACTTCTGTCTGGCTCCTGCAATGACTATATGCTAATACTTTGACATTAGAGAATCATGGTAACGGGTCGACTACAATAACCTTCACTTTTGACACCGCCGAGAAACCGTTTTCTATCAGCCATCAGCGACTTTCTGCAACACATTTTGTTATCTTAAGAATGTGTACTTAGTTTTTAAGATATGTCTATTCAATTGTATTCTACTTTAATAATTTCTATATTTGTACGTACCGAGTATTTTGCATTCACGTTCAGATTTAAAACGCATTTGCAAAAATTATATTATATATTTTAAAATTAATCTACCTGACGGTCGTGTATGAGTTCAATTGAGAAAAGTTTTCCGTAATTTTTGATTTTATTGTTTGCGGTACGTTTCTAATAAAGAAACAATCGTATGTCTAAAGTACTTGTTCATACCTTAACTACGTGTTTCTATTATTGTTAAATTTTATTTATATCCGGCTTGTAACGTTGAAAGTTAATTTGCTAAATTTTACACTGTACCGATTGTGTCTTGCTAAATACATTATTTTATTAGTGTTCTATTGTATAATGTATAGTATTTGTAAACACCGACACAAGTGGTAACGTCGAGCTCTATAAAACATAATTCCCTAGTTTCTCCTGGTAACAGTTTGTTCACTTTTGGTCATGTTATCTTACTGTAAAAAACGACTAACCAAGATTGTAGATTGCGCCAGATTTAAATCCATTTCAAAGCATCTCCAACTTTCATCGTGTCTACGACCTTTCGTGACTGTTGTTAACGGACGCTGTTTTAAAACGGACAACAATTTAGTACTTTTTCTTTCAAATAAACTGTAACACTTTATTAATTTCACTAACTATTAAACAAATTTCTTGACGTCAAATTTTTACTTGGTATTTAGAATTGAGGCTTCCACGGCCAAAATCATTGTTAAAACATCTTGAGGGATTGGACTGTGTCGAAAATGTAACCGTAGTTGCCAACGTTTTGCTACCTATCGTAAAGAGATTCATTAGGGCGAGAAACTTAAGACTAACAAACGGAAGTTAAAGGTAGATTACTGACCCAGTCCAATCACGGAAGACGTTTTTGTTTCATCATGTTATTGATCAAATGATATAAAACGACAAACCAAAAGACCTTTTAACCTCTCATTTGTTCCTTAATGCGCCGCTAAACGGTTTCTTTTGAAATTTTCGATTTGTGCTTGTATGCATATTTTCCACTACTTGTGTTGTAAATAGTATATTTATTTTTGTCTGGTTAATCATTCGATTTCGTATCTCATACTTGAATTAAAAAAGAGACTGAAAGGTAACTTGTTAAAGTTGTTCAGATAGGTAATTTACTAGTCTTGATTGTCAACCGCAAGTGACACAGAGGTGCGAGAGTGTCACTTAAAGTTTTTAAATAGCACTGCCAAAAAAATAAATAAAATTAGATATGTAGGGTTTATGGGACAGTTTTGTTAATAAATAGTTTCCTCCCACAGCTGTTGGAAATGCTGCAGTAATACTGTTAGTGGGTAACTTACTAACTACTATAAAGTAACTCTATTTACTCGACTGAGTGATTACGATTTCGTACATATACAGATTGAGAATTAAAAAAAAAATTGAATAACAATCGCGTCAAATAAAATATGTATATCTAGACTTGGGAGAACCACCTCCTTACAAATTTCCCTCAAAACCAGCACCCAAGTCAAGAATTTGGGAATTTCCAAAGAAATGTGCCAAGTGCGTCAGCAGACCTTACACTGGTACGATCGGCTTAGCGCCCGGGAACCACTGAAGGAAAATTATTTCTTTTGGCTGACTTCCCTAACAGAACCGTCGAGTTCTGCATCAACAATACTTTGCCGGAAACAAAAGGAAAAGTAAATTTGTTAAGTATCACTACGATAAATAAAACTTCGGATAATCTCATAAATAATTCTGCTTCTTATTCTAAAATTTTAAGAATTTTAGCCGGTGTTAAAAGATTTAATTCTAAACTTAAATTAAAATGTAAAAGCTATCTAACCGTGTAAGAAATAAGATATACGTGCAAGCAACATGTTTTCATCGAGAACTAGGCCAATTAATGTCAGGAAATGCAAACGAAATTATCAACTGTTTCTTTTCTACATTGAATATGTGTTTGAAGATCATGGCTTTATAAAAGCCAAAGGCAGAATTCAACAGTCACAATTACAAAACGATACTCCAGTATCCGATCTTATTACCAAAAACTCATAGATATACTCTTTTGGTTGTAGAACGTTACTACTATAAAAAAAACATTTGTATTGCGGGATTAATTAATTACTAAGTTTGGTTAGATCATAATTTTGGGTTTTCTGGTTGAATCGTATGCAAACAGGTTGTAAATAAATGCATAAATTGTTTTAGATACTCACCTACACCGTGTAAGACTAAAATTGACAACTTGCCACCTCATAGATTAAAAAACTGTACTGTTTTGAACACATTGGTTGTGATTTTACTGGATACTTTTAATAAATAATAATAATAATAGTGATAATAATTTTTATTCACATTTTTACATATGTGTATAATATGTGTTAGTCAAATAATAACAATTAAAAAGTGTAAAAAAAAACAAAGTCACTTAAAACGTTCACAAAAAGACATAAATTTATGTATACTATAAAACGCATGTTTCTGTAGAATATTTTTTAAATTATTTTTGAATTTCAAATGATTGAGTTTTTTAGATCACTCGGTATGGAGTTATACAACTTAGAGCCAGGGTAAATTGGCGATTTTTTGTAAAATGAATACTTGTGCTTCGTTAATATAATTTGTTCTTTTCTTGTAATATAACTATGAACGTTATGAGATGTCGTTAAAGTACTTAAATTTGTATGAATGTATGTTAATAACTTATATATGTATATAGATGAGAATGTCAAAATTTTTTAGTTTATGAAGTACTCTCTGCACGATTGTTGTTGTTGTAAATTGAAAATACGCCTTAATATTCTTTTTGATTTATAAAAACTCTTTGCGAATCGACTGCTTGTCCCCATACTATTATATTATACGCTAATGTAGGGTAAACGATACCATAATATACATTTAACAAATAATCTATGTGTAGTGAATTTGTTAGGTTGCAGATGAGGTAATGGTGACTATTAATCTTTTTACAGGCGGCAGTTACTTGTGCATCCCATTGCAAGCTGTAGTCAATTGCAGTACCCAAAAATTGACAATATTTGTCATATTTATTTTATTTTCTTGCAAACTGAATTTTGTTGAAATTTGGTTCCTAAATTTTGTACGGAAATGACTACATTGAGTTTTTGAAAAGTTAATAATTAATGAATTTTTTACACACCACGAGCAGAACTTGGCCAGAAGTGTGTTAACTTTATAGTTTAATTCAGTTTCACTATCTGCTGTTGTAACTACAGTAGTATTGTCGGCGTACATGAACACGCTACCTTCTGTAATATGATCTGACAAATCATTTACATAAAGTGAAAAAAATAATTGGGCCCAAAGTACTGCCCTGGGGGGTATCCATATATACCTTAAATCTCTCAGAGAATGTATTTTATATTTTACCTTAAAGTTTCTGTCAGATAAGAATGAGATTAACCAGTCGTTAATACAACCTCTAATACCTAAATGATGGAGTTTTTGCGCAACAAACTTAATGTTAATAGTATCAAATGCACTAGTAAGGTTAAAGAATAATAAAACTACAAAATTATGCTTTTCTAAAAGGTCGTTAATTTTTGAATAAAAGATGTTGTGGCAGTTTTTGTTGATATTCCTTTCCTGTAGCCGTACTGGTTTTACTAATAATTTCATTACTGTTTAGAAAATTTAATAACTGAATACAATATGTTTTTTCAAAAGTCTCTGAAAAACTACAGAGTAACTCAATTGGTCGGTAATTACAAATATCATCTACAGATCCTTTTTTGTGTATCGGAACAATAACTGCAGATTTTAAGATGTTTGGAAAAATTCCTGCAGAAACAGAATGGTTTAAAATATTAGCTAATATGTCCGCAATTTCTATCGAGCAATGTTTTAAGACAGAAATCGGCACTTTATCAATGCCGGTAGACTTTTTATTTTAAAACGACGTAACTATTTTAGAAATTTCATTTTTAGAGAGCGGGATAAAAGACATAGTTTTTGAACTATCGTTGACGTTGTGCAGTTACTATATTCAGCTTTGCTTTTTGGTAGAAAACATTCAACTTTTTTTGACCATGAGCCATGAGTAGAGTTAAACGAAATACAATTCTGCGTATTTGTAGGAATCCTATTTTCGTTTACAATGGACTATAACTGTTTTAGTTTATTAGAAGAGGAAATAAATCTCTTCTGGATAGATGTAATTTTTTTTTTTATCTTGAGATTAATGTTGCGTTTTAAGTTATTGTATGATTCTTGTAAGTTAGTATTGCATATAAAATTTCTTAACCAGTGCAAGTTCTTTAATTTGTTAGAATCTATTTGCAACTCTTGACTAAACCGAATTTTTTATTCGCCTTATTAGACTGCTTTTTTGTTTTTGCATAGGAAAGCAATCGTTGAAATGAAATAAAAAATACGCCCAGAAATGTTCAAACATGTAGTTCACTTCATTTTCATTATGAAATACACGGGGCACGTAATATTTAAGAACAATTTTAAATGTATCTAAAGCATTTAAATTTAATAAGCTGCGCAAAATGGTCAGATATACTCCTAAATTTAAATTTTCAAAAGATATAACTGATTTTGGTTGATTGCTTATAAGATAGTCAATAGATGACTTTGATGTACCAAAAGCGGTAGTTGCTATTCTTGTATAATTTTGGGAAACAGAAACAAATTAAAAGAGGCCAAAATATCGACTAACCTGTTTTTGTTAAAACTTTCTTGTGTTTGATCTATATTTAGATCACCACACAAATATATACATCTATAATTTTGACTTAGTCTGCTTAATAGTGAGGTTAGCTGTGCAAAAAATACTTTGTAGTCATTTTGACTCGAAGATCTATATACACATATAATACATACATCTTTATGGATAGTTATTCTGCAACATTCAAAATGTAATTCAATAGTATAATTTGCAACATATGGAATTACTTTTAGCGATTTTTTCAGTTTGTCATGAATATATATTGCTACACCACCATGTAAATTATTACTTCTACAGAAACATATTACAATATCAAGACCACTTAATGCTAATGCATTTCGAGGATTGGTTATACAAATAATGCATCATTTCCAAAGTCGTACATTTGTTTATTTATTTGTACCGTAAACACAGTCATTTATTTAGAATTGGTTACATGTTTAACTACAAATGCATTTTTAGAGGCTTTCAGAAGATTTATATCTCCTAGAGGTAACCATTCGATGTTTACTGTGACAATGGCACTAATTTCGTGTGTGCTGCTAACACCATAAAAGAATTTCCCTCAAAATTTAAAATTGAAAATTTCCAAAATAATATTTTAGAATACTAAATCAATAAATTGGCGTTTTATACCTCTCAGAATCCCTCATTTTGGAGAACTTTGGGAGAGTAACATTAAAACCGTAAAAACGCATTTATACAGGATCTTAAAAGACACTAAACTAAATTATAAAAAACTTTTTGACTTTATTGTGTCAAATAAAAAACGTGCTGAATTCCCGCCGTTTGTGCCATTTGTTTAACAAACCCAACAATCTTTGACCTATAATATCTTTTCATTTTTTAACCGGTAGAGAAACGTAAGTCATTTTAGAACCTCAGTAGGTAAATGTTCCAGAAAATAGGTTGAACTAATACCAGCTAAGGAAGAAACTAGTCGACCATTTTTGGTACAAAGAGTGTAGGGAAGTGTTGTTAGAATATCAGCAATTTCCGAAGCCGTCTAGTTAAATTACAATAGAGTTTGGTGATTTGGTACTTCTAATGCATGAAAATACACCCACTCTTTAATGACCTTTGAAGCGAGTTTTGGAAGTTCAACGAGGTTGTAATCATTGGTTCGTGTTGTTACCGTTAAATTGGCGGATAGAAAAACTACAAAACGTGTTATGACAAAGGTGTGTTTGTTGCACTTGAACTATAAGTGATCTATTTTGTACTTCGTATATTTTCTAATTCGGTTTTAAAGTGTACCATATTATTTTGAAATTTGTAGAAAGCAATGTTTTGTTTAGTTACTAATATTTACTTATTTAGTTTATCTGTTTGTTTTTGTTTTTGTTTTTCTTGAAATACTTTTTGTATTCCAAGACGGCATGGTTCAAATTGCGCATGTTTTAGTTAAAGTTTTTAGCGAAAAAGCGATTTTGAATATTTGCGCGGAGATTTATCAAATATACTACCGTCAAGGCACTTGTTCTTTAATTTTCAACATAATATACAATGCGGAAGTAAATACCCCCCCTCTCTTCTAAATTCTAAACGATTTTAAATATTTATTTAAAATTTGAAAAATTATTATAATAAGGCATAAAATACTAGATTTTGACATAAAAGTGATAGTTCTATGTTTCAAGATAGCGACTGGGCGCCATTTTAAACTTTTGTTAGAAAGAAAGTGGGATCGAGTGATACCTCGTTTGAAGGCGGCGTTTTTTCAAACTTATGATGGTTTATTAAATTTCCAATGGAAAAAAAAAACTCTGACGTGACTTTTATGATAGTGTTTGTTACTTTTTTAACATCGTTTCAGAGGTTGCCTAAAATTGACAAATGAAAAAACAACTTTATTAATTAACTAACAACAACACACATATACAGTTCATTCATATCGAGTTGCAACCAGCGATTATTATTTAACTCCGAGAATTATTATTATCGATAAAATACATTTCATCTAATTAAGAGAGAATTCTAACTCACAGCAAGCTGCCTTAGAAGTTTCAAGTAAGGTGGCACAAATTTCTACACATTTACTAATTTTTATTAACGTTTTAAACAAAATGAACTGAAATTTTGACCAAAATGATTGAAAAATTAACAGGACGGGAAAATTATTGGAATGGTCTTCTAATTAAAAATTTCATTCTTGTACAGCGCGTCGTCATCAATAGGAACTTTTCTTTAAATTATTGCATCAAAACTGATGGAAATCTGTATTACCGACTTAACTAATGTTATTTTCATTTTATTAACCTCAAACTATTTCACAATTTCTAGTTTTTATTATTTTATTATCCTTTCGTAGAAAGAAGTTATAATATTTATTATTTGAGATGAATTCCGTTTCTTTCGTTCGAGAGATTGATCACTCGCTATTGCTCGTCAGCAAATACTTAGTTTACAAAAACCCGAATTTTCATCTCTTATTAGTAAAACATACTATTTCCTTTATAAAGTTCGTGCAAAAATAACATACGTTATTCTTTGCACAAATGCGTTTCGATATCCTACGCTCGTGGGCTATCGCCCACTCGTGTGTAATACAGGCACTCATCCGTACAAAGTATTGTTATTTTGATATTCTAAACTCGAATTTAATCTGTCGTGATATAAATAAACAGCATAAAAAACGTTTTTACCAAAAGATTGCTCAAATGGAAAGGATCTGCATAGTATGCATGAAAGTATGTGGGAGTCTGGTAAAGCATAGGCTGTGTAGTTTAAGCAACTCCAGAGTTAACAAATTGTTTTTTGTTTTATATTTAATACATTACTTGAATCAAAAGGGAACACTTTCGTTGTAGAAAAGTCAATAAGTTTTGTGTATCCGTGTTATTCAATAAACGATATTGATTGTATTTGTTATTTTTATACTACTATGTCGACAATTGTTTGTTTTGTGGCATTATTTGTCTTTTACTTATTCTTTAATTAGTAATTTAACAGTTTACAAGTTTGATTTATATTAAGTGTACAGAAGTTTGAACAACTTAATACTACTGTGCATAAAATTATCGTTTTAAGTGTACAGTTTTGAGACTAGTATACTGCTAGGAACTTATCGCATACTGTTAAATCCTCACCTACACAATGTTTATATTGCTAAAAAGCGTTTAGGTTATATTTAATATCCTATATTAACGCAATGTACATTATTGTGTTTTATAATTAATACTGCAGGAAGCTGATAGTAATTGCATAAAAGTTTTTTTAATCTACTAAAAGCATCAACATATGTGTAAGCAAAACTGCTTACTCATCGGTCAACAAAGTTACTTTTAGTTGATCACTATTTGAATCTGAATGTATTACGATAGCAGAAGACGGTACTAAATGACAGAACCTTCTTATACCGCACTCTAAATATTTGGAACTACTTAGATAGAATTTTCCTGAGTTAATGGATTAGGTAAATTTGACGCAAGATTATCAGATTTTGTCAAATATGATTATAGTATATTATTTACATGATTATCGGTTAGTATGGAGACGGACACTGAAAAATTGTACACAAATTCAATTATTTCAAATATAGTAGAAATCACTAGAACTCGAATATGACTCATGTCTTACAAGTACTATCAAAACCGACATACGTTGCACTAAAAGTATGGACAGGTATATTGTTATTTTCAGTCTTTGTTTTACTACATAATTCTCAAAAGTGTGATAGATAACTAAATCTAATAAGTTAATTATTGTTGTTTCTTCAGATGAATAATACTCAAGCTCCAGGGATTACTACTACACCTTACATTTTTAAAAACAGTGATTCACTTATTTTAATAAAAAGGACGTAGTTTAGTTGTGCATATAATGTTGTAAAAAATATACTGTTATGGTCAAATGCAAGCAGGGGTTAAAAGAAATAATAAAACCCTTAAATTGTACACTTATTATTAAAAATACAACGTGATGTATTTACGTCTTGAGTGTTAACATGGCAATGCGTATTCATGCGTAATCTAATTATTAGTCTAGGGTTGCGGCCAGCGTTTCAAGTGACGGCCGCGGGAAACGGAGGTTGGGAAACCAACATACGTCACCCAAAATCTCTAACATTCGGCCATCCTGACGTGAGCTTCCCTCGATGCCCTCCCACTGAAACCGCAATTCCTAAAATCAGAAAACCAAACCAGTATCCATGCTTGAACAAAAATTGAGAAAAACAATTTTAATTAACTGGTTTTCAACAGTCCCACAAGGACGACCGTAGATGTGACCTCAACAAGAACTATAAGTTTTGCGGCATCTAGTGTCGACTTGTGTTAGCGATTACGTACGCAAATGGTTCGCATTAAGCAACTTTGTCGACAGGTATGTTAAAGCAGTTACATAAGTCGATCCTTCGATAATTATAGCAAATATAAGTGTTATAAGATGTGACTTCAACAATGACTTGGAGCGCACAACCACCAAATGTGATCGGACTCAAAACAAGTCTACTTGGAGTTAAAGATGTGACCTCAACAAGGACTTGGAGCGCACAACCACCAAATGTGATTGGACTCAAAACAAGTTTACTTGGAGTATTCAAATGTCACGGCAAATTTAATTTATTATTATTTTTTTTTGAGGATTAAAATTTAAAACAATATGCTCATATAGTTATCACTTTGGGATTACTACACAGCAAGATCATTACGACATTTTGATACAGCTATAATATAATATAATATATAATCAATGAGAGAAGCAAGCAGATGCAACTTACCAAAATTAAAATTGATTAAAACATCTAAGAGTAAGTAAGAAATTTGAAAAATATTTTATGTAGTTAATGTCACATGATTTGTAGTAAGCAAGGTAAAGGGAGCATGGTGATGCTGTCGACCTTTACCTGCGAACGATGGACGGAAAGTGAGTACGGGTTGCGAAGGAAAGGATGACAGAGAGAAACCGAGAGGAAGGGTATCTGTTGGTGAAAATAAAGTTAATAATGTAGAAAACTGTAAAGGAGTATCGAAATCAAGAATTCAAAATTTAAATGTTAGTTAAACTATTTTTAATAAAATCAAAATACGAGAAGTCAAGTTGTACGTTAATTAAATTATTATTGTTTAGAATAAACTGGTTAACAATATATACCTTTTCTAGATTTAAGATAATTTTATTGTTGTTATTAATATGTAAAAGTTTATGATCTAATGATAAGTTATAGGTGTGGTTATTCTCAATTATATGTTTAGCAAAGTTTGATCTGTTCGGTTGGGAAAGAAGAATAGCTCTTTCATGCTCTTTGAATCTAATTTTAAAGCTTCTTTTAGTGCAGCCAATATATTCCATGTTACAGCTACCGCAAGATAAGTTGTAAATACCTTTTTGATTATCAAGTGGTAAAATGTCTGTGTTATTTTTGATAAAATTTAATGGGTTAGTTGTTTGAAAAGCTAATTTAATATCGTATTTTTGAATAATTGTATTAGATTGTTGTAGTTTTGGTTAAAATAAGTGAAAGAAATAAATTTAGGAAGTTCTTGGTTTATGGCAGGGTTAGAATTATTTAGAGTAGTAAATGTTTTAAAGAATTTTCTTTTACAAGTTTCAATATCAATTTGTCGTTATAACCATTGTTTGAAGCTATAAGTCTTATAGTATTTAATTCGTTAGTAAAATTTTTAGGGGATAAAGGAGTGATAAATAATCTATTTATGTAAGCGTTGAATGATGCTATTTTATGTGACCAGGGGTGGTTAGAGTTGAAATGAATAACGGTATCAGTGAAAGTGGGTTTTCTAAAGATGTTAAAGTAAATTTTCTTGTCAAGTAATGTTAAACTTAAATCTAAATAATTAATAGTATTATTGTTGGCGATTTCGAAAGTAAATTGAATGTTAGGATTAAATAAATTAAAATAAGATGTGAGGTGGGGAATATCATGAGTAGAGCCTTCGTAAATAATAAGAATGTCATCTACATAGCGTTTGTAAAAGAAAATGTTATGAATTAATTGGTTGTTATTGTCGTTTAAGATTTTTCTTCAAAGTTATCCAAGTATATCTCCGCAAGAAGGGGCTTAGGCTGGAACCCATTGCAAGACCTGATTTTTGTTCATATATTTTTTGATTGAATAAAAAATAATTTTGTTTAAGACAAATGGATAAACAATTAAAGATAAAGTCAGCTTCAACGTCACTGAGATTGGAATTGTGGATGAGATCTTTCATGATTGGCATTAATTCTGACGTGGGTATTGAAGGGAAAAGATTAATTATGTCTAGAGATAAAAGGATTGCATTTTTGGGAAAAAGTTGTATTTTTGTAATTCTGTAATTAATTGAGATGAATTTTTAATAGAGTTTTTAAATTGTAAGTTTAAATTCTGTCTAAGAGTGGTATTTAACCATTTATTTATGTTATAAGTGATGCTGTTTTTAAAATTAACAATGGGTCTTACTGGGAGGTTATTGTTCACGATTTTATAATTATTTAAATTTTGATTTTGTGTATTTTAGGTAATCTTTTCCCTTCAATACCCACGTCAGAATTAATGCCAATCATGAAAGATCTCATCCACAATTCCAATCTCAGTGACGTTGAAGCTGACTTTATCTTGAATTGTTTATCCATTTGTCTTAAACAAAATTATTTTTTATTCAATCAAAAAATATATTAACAAAAATCAGGTCTTGCAATGGGTTCCAGCCTAAGCCCCTTCTTGCGGAGATATACTTGGATAACTTTGAAGAAAAAATCTTAAACGACAATAACAACCAATTTATTCATAACATTTTCTTTTACAAACGCTATGTAGATGACATTCTTATTATTTACGAAGGCTCTACTCATGATATTCCCCACCTCACATCTTATTTTAATTTATTTAATCCTAACATTCAATTTACTTTCGAAATCGCCAACAATAATACTATTAATTATTTAGACTTAAGTTTAACATTACTTGACAAGAAAATTTACTTTAACATCTTTAGAAAACCCACTTTCACTGATACCGTTATTCATTTCAACTCTAACCACCCCACATAAAATAGCATCATTCAACGCTTACATAAATAGATTATTTATCACTCCTTTATCCCCTAAAAATTTTACTAACGAATTAAATACTATAAGACTTATAGCTTCAAACAATGGTTATAACGACAAATTGATATTGAAACTTGTAAAAGAAAATTCTTTAAAACATTTACTACTCTAAATAATTCTAACCCTGCCATAAACCAAGAACTTCCTAAATTTATTTCTTTCACTTATTTTAACCAAAACTACAACAATCTAATACAATTATTCAAAAATACGATATTAAATTAGCTTTTCAAACAACTAACCCATTAAATTTTATCAAAAATAACACAGACATTTTACCACTTGATAATCAAAAGGTATTTACAACTTATCTTGCGGTAGCTGTAACATGGAATATATTGGCTGCACTAAAAGAAGCTTTAAAATTAGATTCAAAGAGCATGAAAGAGCTATTCTTCTTTCCCAACCGAACAGATCAAACTTTGCTAAACATATAATTGAGAATAACCACACCTATAACTTATCATTAGATCATAAACTTTACATATTAATAACAACAATAAAATTATCTTAAATCTAGAAAAGGTATATATTGTTAACCAGTTTATTCTAAACAATAATAATTTAATTAACGTACAACTTGACTTCTCGTATTTTGATTTTATTAAAATAGTTTAACTAACATTTAAATTTTGAATTCTTGATTTCGATACTCCTTTACAGTTTTCTACATTATTAACTTTATTTTCACCAACAGATACCCTTCCTCTCGGTTTCTCTCGTCATCCTTTCCTTCGCAACCCGTACTCACTTTCCGTCCATCGTTCGCAGGTAAAGGTCGACAGCATCACCATGCTCCCTTTACCTTGTTTACTACAAATCATGTGACATTAACTACAGAAAATATTTTTCAAATTTCTTACTTACTCTTAGATGTTTTAATCAATTTTAATTTTGGTAAGTTGCATCTGCTTGCTTCTATCATTGATTATATTGTTTATATTGTTTAATTATTTTAGACTTGAGAATGATGCATATGCATCGAAACCCGGGTCGTCTTTAGCCAGTTATTTTACTAATAAATAAGGAATAGGAGTACTTCCACATGTGTTTTTATGACATAATTCCTTAACACTAAGCGCCAACTTTGTTATTATAAAGGTGTTTGCATTAGCAGATTCAAAAACATTTTATACACTCAATTTAGAAATATATGTTGGTCGGCAACCGGAGGGCCCTTTCGCAGTAAGTAATTTGCCGAATGATATTGTTTCAAGACTTTGTGAGCCCATAAAAGGGTCTGGCCGAAATGTTACAGTCGATAACTGGTTTACCAGTATGACTCTCCTCGACAATTTGCTGGCGAATTACAATTTAACTCTTCTGGGTACAATAAGGAAAAACAAAAGAGAACTTCCATTAGAATTTGCTCGTCCATCAAATCGTCCTCCTCAATCTAGCATGTTTGCTTTTAAAAAAATGCAACATTACTATCATATATTCCAAAGAAGAATAAAAATGTTTTATTGGTGTCAAGTGTGCATTTTGACGATAAAGTCAATGAAAACACAAATAAGCCAGAAATGATAATGGACTACAATGACACTAAAGGAGGGGTTGATTGTGTCAATAAATTGTGTGCAGCTTATGATGTCTCAAGAAACACTAGAAGATGGCCCATGGTTGTTTTTTATTCGTTGTTGAATGTCGCAGGAATTAATTCTTTCATTATACATTCAACTAGTAATTTGAACTGGAATATTCGTCGTCGATTGTTTCTACGAAAATTATGTTTTCAATTGATTGAAGGTCATCTTCGTCGGCGTGTAAATCAGACAATTCCAAATATCATGAAAATTCGAATAAGGGGAATATTAGGATTAGAAGAGCTTCCACCTCATCCAGTTTCAGATAATGGGCGATGCGCTTATTGTGATCGAAAAAAACAGACCAACACGATTTTCGTGTGTAAAATGTCAAAAATTTGTATGCTTGGAGCATTCGTTGAATGTATGTACTGATTGCTCCGTCCTCGAAAATGAGCGAATGAAACTTTGTTTTTGCATTACTCATAGATTCTAAATTTTCTTTATTAAAAGTTAGGGTTCTTATTTTTTAATACAAATACATAATATCTTAAAGTTTTTTGTTTTTATTTCAAAATGCATTCATTGTAACCAATTTCTCATAGCGGATTGACAGTCCGCGCGCGACCGTTCTTGTATTAAAATTAGACGCGACCTCCGAAAGGTTAAGGACAGACTAGACTAATTCTAATAAAATAAGACTGGCTACTCATAGAGTTTCAAACTCCGGAATAGCAGCAGTTACACAATAAATTGCATACACATAAGAATGTATTTTTTTTTAATGTTTATAGCGTGAGGGTTGCCTTATCGCACTTCTGATTTTGTTATGGTCAAACGCAAGCAGGGGTTAAAAAAAATAAAACCCTTAAATTGTACACTTATTATTAAAAATACAACGTGACGTATTTACGTCTTGAGTGTTAACATGGCAATGCGTATTCACGCGTTTCAAGAGACGGCCGCGAAAACGGAGGTTGGGGGAACCAACATACGTCACCCAAAATCTCTAACAAAACCTATAAGTATTTGAAAAAATCAATTTCAAAGTTATTCAATATACAACAAAAAGTAATTTGGAAATAATTGTCACATTGCCACAAAATTATGTATGTAAATTTTCAGTAATTTCTAATCAGAAATAAATAAGAAAATCTGATCTAATCACGATACATTACATCTTGCGTGATAAGTATGCAGTAATTAACGAGATCAGAATAGATAAAGTTAAGTTCCTAAGTTAGTTTCAGTTTAAAAAAAAATTCTTTGTGAAAAAAAGCATTTGTAACTGATGTAACAAATAATAACTACATTTAACAAAAAGCGTTTATATAATCAATGGGGCGTTTTCGTCTGCTACACTAATAGCATGCATTATTGCGTGGTCAATAGTAGCCCAAGTTATCATTCATAACGTTACATTATACTTCGAGAAAAAAATGGTATATGCTATGCATGCTACTATTTACTCAACAAAATAAACTCTTTCGTTAATCAATATTAATTGTTTGAAATTGTAATTGTTTGGTGTGTTACACAAATATTTCAAGCATATTACGTTATTATCGTCATTCTCTATCCACTGAAATTAATTCTAATTCAAATGCCTATTCTTATTTAAGATTACTCTAAAATTTTGTAACAACTTCAATATATTATACAATAGCACGTGTCTAAAATTAGAATTAATTATGCATATTTTATACAGGGTTTACCACTGAACCTGTTTATTAAAAGTTTACAGAGTTCCTTCCTATTTATAAATTTTAAACTTTCAGGTTAAGAATAGCCTTCTTTTGTTCTAAAATATTTCCGATGTTGTACAACTTCTGGAATAACCGTTCAACTTTCTTAAGTTAAATGAAACACCTTGTATATTTTTGCATTTTAGGATTTTAAAATCTATTCTATTATACACTGTGTTAGGTTATCCTATACCTATCGTCAACTGTTTTCGGGTTATTGTGATTTCTTAACAGATTTTGTGTTTTGGGGAGGGGTGTTTAATATCCTATCATTTGCTCTTCTTCAAACACAAAATCTTCAGATTTTGAAAACAGCAAGTAAAACCATAAGGGTTCACTAAATACATTTGCAGTCTATCACAGATTATACAGAGCGTCCAAAATTTAGTGGCAAAGCCAAAAAACTTCAAACACAATAAAGTCATCTATTTCCAATCAAATACCCTGTATATTTTTACACATTTACATGACTACTTAATTTACGCATCGATATGATATAGGTATTTCTATACCTATCTTTAGCGGTTTTGTCATTATTAACGCTTTTTATCAAATATTAATTAAAACTGCAATTAAAAACTAAGCACATTTGAAAGTAGGCTGTGAGTTTCTCTAGTTGTCATTCTCATTAAAGCAAAAAGCCTATTTTATAAAATGGAAGCAGTTGAATATTCCAATACTAATATTTTAAATGTATTCTACACCCATGGCGAATGTGGAAAAATACTTATCAAAATTTGTAGAACATTTAATGAACGATATCTAATCTATCGCCAATTACCAAAGGTAAACTTAAAATAATAAAGTTATGTTTTTTAAATACGGTTAAAAAAACTACACAAAACCTATCGTTGAAGCAGAAGACAATGAAGTAAATGTGCTGGCATATTTTCATGCTCATCCCCGAGTTTGATAGTTGCAGCTTCTGGTAAATTAGGTATCTCTTCAATGTCGATTCATGGCATTCTAAAACATCACACAAGGAGACATTAGTACAAGCCCTGGGGACGAACAAAAAAGAGTTCAGCATTGTAAAATGATTTTTTCTACTAGTAGCTGTGAAGTGGACAATTATTGCGTCTCCTAGCCAACTGAAAAGTTGGTTTATTAACGTATGTAGCTTTTAATGCTTTTTGATTTATTTGCATTCCTGTGTTACTTGATTTTTACAAGAAAAATGTTTATTTTTTATTTTTCGCTTAAATTTGGCTAGTAGTAGAAAAAATAGTATATACACCATGGTTGTAAAGTCCATTATTGCCTACGCACCTTATTTCGCAAGGAGCTACCGCCCTCGCGAAATAAACTGGTGCTCAGGCAATAATGACAGACTTCACAACCTTGGTATAATATACTATTTTCCACTACTAGCTGTGAAGTGGACAATTATTGCGTCTCCTAGCCAACTGAGAAGTTGAATTTTTCTATTAGTGGTTAATAATTCTTTCTATTGTTGACCTAGGTTAATAATGGACAATTTCAATTTTTTTGAAAATCTAAGAATAGTTGTTTAACAAAAACGAGTGAAACATAATTTTGTATACCTAGGAGATTATCTCTAACGTATTTTGCTGCTTAAAATTACCTAACACGATAAAATTATTTGAATAAAAAAATGCCATTAGTTTAAAATTCGCGCCCCCATCCCATAACCGCAAATACATAACCTGAATTTATTTATTTATTAATTATGATGGTAGAATTAGTCTTTTCAGGTTTCCCAAAGGAGATTTAACCAGGTGAGTTAAGTTACATCAAGAATTTTAAGTAAATTACAAACATTTGGTTGTAGGTGTTTTGAATGGTTAACAGAATCTGGAAGGTCCGATATGTTGCATAAAAATGTCGACTCTAAAAACTTAACAAGTATGTGGTGAACATTTGCCATTCCTAAATGAATTACAAGTGTCAATTTCTGAAACCCAATATTCAAATGATGCAAGGTATATTGGTTAAGCAATAAATGCCCGTTAACATCTCTACTCAAAGCTACTCAAGCTTGCAGCTCAAATATTCTTAGGTAAAGAAAATTACGGAGGAACATTCTTAAATTGCAACGTAAAAGAAAGCACTTTAATTAAAGTTAACATCTTCCAACGATTACTTCCCGAAAATAGAGCACAAATTGTGACAGCCCAAGTGGACTTAAAAAATAAACCACTAAGAAGCAGGAGATATACAAAGGAATACAAACAATTTTCACTAAAATTATATTTTACGAGCCCCAGAATGTTAATTTTAAAGTAGGTTTTAAATTTTTTGCCAGCTCAAACTGCTACGTGATCATGGTTAGAGTTATATATTAAAAGTTAAACAACCCTTGTGCTACATCTTTACAAATACGATATGCAAAGGTGACAAATTAAAGTCGATAGTACTAACTGCATAGAAAAACTACAACTACAATGCGGTGCCAATGAAAATCTATTATTTCTTCGATGTCTCCTATTTATTGAAGTCGGTGCAAAATAACTTGAATAAATACGATATAATCTTTAATAACAAAAAAGCATCTTGGAAAGACATTAAAAATTTCTACATGTCATACAAATCTAAACCGCTACGATTGGCTCCTAAATTAACTAATTTACATATTACTCCAAATAATTTTCAGAAAATGAAGGTGAAATATACCACACAAGTGTTTAGTGAATCAGTTGCAGTTGGTTTATCAACGTATGTAGCTTTTAATGCTTTTTGATTTATATGCATTCTTGTGCTACCGCCCCTCGCGAAATAAACTGGTGCTAAGGTAATAATGACAGACTTCACAACCTTGATGTATAATATACTATTATTAAATATTTAAGAAGACAAACATTTTTATTTAAAGTTATTTGAAGCGATGAAGTTTAGTCGGGAAGGCGTTGTTAATCGACAAAATGTTCAATATATTTTGAACCCCTTGTCCGATTTTCGCCTTTTTTTAAATGGTCTACATATTGTTGGCAATCTGGATCATAACTCGCTAATCAGCTTTTAAAAAAATGTACCAATATACAGGGTGTTAAAAATCTATAGAAATTTTTGTCTATTCTTTGAAATACCCTGTAGAGTGAACTGGCTTTTGAACCAACGTCAAAGATGTAGTGTTTGATACTGCCATTTGTTAATAACATTTTCTTTTTTAACTGTATTTTTAGAGAAAATGTTTTGGTATCTACATGATTTTTTATAATATGCCAAAACAAAAAAAAAATAATAGACACCTATTCTTTTTTTGTCTATAATTTGACACTTTAATGTGATTTAAGTTACATTAGTGTTTTTGAACGTAATGTTTCAAAAAATTTAACTAATAAGTAAAACTGAAAATTGAGAAATGAATAAAAACTGTAGTTTAACTGAAGTTGAGTGTGCGGTTGTTACAGCGCTTTCTAAAGAAGGGTATACTAAAGTACAGTTGGCTCAGGGTTTTGGAGTATCTCAAGCAAACATTTGTCGTGTTCTAAAGCGATTTAGAAACACTGGCAGCCACAATAGAAAGCATGAGCAAGGGCGTCGCCGGGTAACTGACGCAAGGCAAGACCGATATCTTTGTCTACTGGTAATAAGAACAAGATTCACAAACAGTACAAAATTATGTCGTCATTTAGTCAAAGTACAGTAATAATAAGACTTACCGAAGATCAAATAAGACCATATAGGGCGGCAACTAGACCTTTGCTAACCAGAGATCATAGACGTGTTACACCAAGAAACTTGAAGATCAAGTACGCGGCACAACGAATGCTCAGACTAACTCATCGGCGAGGAGGTAAATTTAGAATTGTTTCTCACTTACCTTTACAAAGACTAAATGTTCTTAATTCGAGTCACAGTTGGGATTGTCAGGCACCACCCTAATATTTTAATTAATTATGTCAAATGTTTACTAAAGATAAGGGGGCAATGCAAACACTTGATGCAACAATAAAATAACACAAGTACGACCGGTTTTCTATTAACCAAAATTTTACAATAGTTTTCGACGCTTATCAACAAAAAAAACAAACATGCAAGACAGCCAAACTACCCCGGTACCGGGCGAGATGAAAGGTTTTACACCTCGTTCCTAAAACTAATACAAAAAATATTGGTTCGATTATGCTGAACCACCGACAAAATTTACTACAACTAAAAATAATAAAATTAACCTAGACGGTACCTAATCAACTCTAATACGCGTAAACATAACGAAAGTCACTAACTCGCAGAAGTGTCTGAAGTAAACAAACACAGTACTTACAGTTGAGGTTTTCTTTCTTCTAATTCAAAATGCAGAAGATAAATCATTAATTGAAGAATAAACCACCAGGATTCATTTCTGTTAATCCGAAGTTTCGTTTAACATGCCCATAACTATATTGCATGTTTTTTAAACAAAATTTCGTGTGCATAAGAGATTGTCTAACATCCGCAGTGCGGTTATTTTAATTTCAACATTAATCAAACGTTATTTTCTTTCACGGCCACAAAACGAGAGGTCCTTTTTGTGGATACACCTAAAACTTAATTTTCACTCCAGCCCTCGAAAATTTTGAACTTAAACTTTTAGCACTCACGGTATTTACGCGGTTCTTTTATTTTAATTAAAAACAACATTAATCTGCACTATTCAGTACATGTCAAATAACTACATATTTCTTGACGTGTGTCTGTCTAACAACTACATAAGCTATTCTCTACATCAACTGAATTAAAAATATTAAATGATCAAAAACAATAATCCGAGTAATATGACCATGAACACACGTGCATTGCAATGTAAATGAAATACTTTAACATTATAGTCTATTCCAATTTAAAAGAGCTTTTACTAACCAAAATCGCGTACAAAAAAACATTTTTTTACCGAAAAGATGTGACATACGACAGCGCTTAGCATTTGCGCTTAAATTGGCGAGCAGAAGATTGGACCAACGTATTGTTCTCGGACAAGTTCAGATTTTGCCTACTTAGTAATGATAGAAGAAATATGGTTTACAAGAGCGTACTTTGAATTTTTAAGAAAACCTGTTACAAATTTTTTTCAAACTTTACCTCCAAACATAAGACAAGATGAATAGTGCACCTGCCCACAATACCAGAGAGGTTTATCGGGAATTGACAGAAATGTTCAAAAACCGATGGTTTGGTTTAAATGAGCCTTGAAGTTGGTCTTCTCGATCCCCAGAATTGACGCCACTAGATTTTTATCTTTAGAGACGCATACAATGTAAAGTTTATAATACACCAAGTGATAACAGGCAAGACCTACTGAAACGTGTGAAAATAGCTTTTCAGCGATTAGACCAAAACGAAATAGGCAGAACAATTATAAAGAAAACTAAACATACAATTAACAGAATGGGAATCATATTGAACATTTATAGCATTCTTCAGATAGTTTATCTTTTATTTGTGGTTTTTCTCTTTCACTAAAGTCATTTTATTTGTTTATTGTGTTAATATCATTAAATTTGTTTTGTAAAAGTAACTGTTTTCTCCGTTGTCATACTTTTAAAACTATGGTTAGTTTTTAATTGCAGTTTTAATCACTATTTGACAATAAGCGTTAATAACGACAAAACCGCTAAAGATAAGTATACGGACACCACGCATATCGATGCGTAAATTAAGTCTATATCTAAATATATGTTCAATTTGAAAAAAATGAGTTTCTTGAGTTTGAAGTTTTTCGGCTTTGCTACTAAATTTTGGACGACCTGTATAACCTATAATAAGCTGCAAATGTTTTTAGCAAACCTTTATGATTTTACTTGCTGTTTTTATAATATGGAGGTTTTGTGTTAGAAGAAGAGGAAATGATAGGCTATTAAACACCTCTTCCCAAAACCCAAAATTTGTTAAAAAATTACAATAACTCGAAAACAGTTGACGTACCGATCATGCCTAAATGGAAAGTTGAGATCTTGTTAGTAGTTTGTTTGTTTTTTTTGTTTTTTTAAACATGTTTACAATTGTATATGTTGTTTTTTAATATTTCTTTTGTTTGTCCTATGTAGTGATTGATACAATCAAAGCAATTAATTTCTTAGCAACATTTAATTTGAATTTTTTTTTGTTTTGTCTTTTAATTTATATAGTGTAATTGTGTTTTTATCGTAAAATGCTGTGTAATTTTTTAATGTTTTATTCGCTTGGTCATTCCTAGTATCATTAGTAATTTTATTGTATTGAATTGGACCATTAACACTTTTGTACGTTATTTTTAGTTGTAATATTTTGTTTACAGGATAACAAGTTGTAGATGATAACTGTAAAGTAATTATTAACTGCCGAAGCCGTGACCACGTAAAAACGACAGAAAATCTAAATACAGTATGACAATAAACAAAAGATACCGAAACTAAAAAATTAATTTATTAATAAAATATTAAATTATATATAAACAAAAGTATTAATTATTGATGTATGATGTCCTCTACATGACTACCATCTTGTTGCAAGCATAACTCCAAGCGATGGCAATTGCTATTTTCTATTCAATTTTGATATCGGATGAGGTGACAGCATTAAGTAGCATCAATAAGGATCTGAATTCTATATACAATATCTCAACGCAAATTACATTACAACTGAACCCCAAGAAATCTGTCGTCAAATGCTAAATACAGGCATTATACATGTTAATGATGAACTGATTCCGATAGTGAATAAAATTAAATGTTTAGGTTTTGTGTTGGAAAATACGCTTTGATTTAGACATCAAATTACAAATTATGTAACCAAAGCATTTTTATTTTAGGAAATTATTTCAGTTTAGGCATGTTTGTAACATAGAAACTAAAAAAATACTTTGCGACCTATTTGTATTGTCAAGATTTAATTACGGTGCACCTATTTATCACGCTGCACTAGATCAATCAACTTCAGTACGCATTCAACGAATCCAAAACTGCTGCTTGAGGTATATATTTGGTATTAGGAAATACCAACACATATCTCACAAGCTCATTGCTGTGGGGTGGCTGTCTATGTCAAATAGGAGAATTTTACAGTGCTTGTGTCGTTATCACAAAATATTATATATAAAACAGCCACATTACTTGTTTGAAAAAATTTCTTTTTGAACTGATATCCATAATGTTTTAACAAGGTTTAGAGGCCTCATTTCACCCTCACACTATAGTACGGCATTGTTTGAAAAATTGTTCACATTTCAATAATTATATAAGTTGTACAATGACACACCTGATTTATGGAAAACATATAACTACAACATGTTTAAAGCTAGACTATGTTGTATCTTATATAAGTGATGTTACTGACAGTATATATATATATATATATATTATTTACTTTGGATTATTAATTATATTCGTTTCATATTTGATCGTGCTCACTATACATATTTTGTACTCTGTTTTTCTATTAATTCTTTCTTTTCCTTTTTCTTATCTTTTTCTTATCTCTATTACTTGTAAAAGGCTAATTACCTACTAATATTTAAACAAGGTTTAGATGGAAGAGCAGCACGGGCAAGCCTTGCCCACACTGAATCTCACCTTGAGATTGTACCTGCCTATTATCTATATTTTCTTTTGTATTAACAAACTTAGTATTACTATTATGGTACAATAAAGGCATATATTATTATTATTATTATTATTATTATATCTTATATTTATTGTCATGTTGCATTTAGTAACAGTTAGGTATTCTTTAAAAAAGTAAACCAGAAAATCGTCTTCCAATAATTCCTACCTACATATTTAAGTTACCGTGACGTTCATTCATCCGATGGGGATTTTGGGTTGACCAATGCCTACAATTATGGCAATGACAGAAAGTGTGGTCACGTCAGAGAAAAGGATATTTTTAGAAAGTTTGCTTTTTCATTACAGCACTGGCATTAATTGTACACGAAACTGTAACCGGCGATATTGATTGTCCCTATCTAATTTTAAAAATAGATTTTTGAGTTCCTTAGACGAATGATAAAGAACCCCATCGAAAAACGTACGGTAACATTTGAGTAAGTATTGATAATGGTAAATTATATTAAAAATTATCACATATTACAAATAATAAAACAAGGTAACATCAAAATTCTTTTAATAACAAGAAAAGTGTAATGTATTGTCAATTCTTGACGTGATCGATGCAACTCCCTGTTAAGACAATATTTACTTTTCATTGGTCGTGTACAAAGTCTGCGTCTTCTTTGTTTTGTTTGTTTTTAAGCATGTGTAGCCGGATTAGTATTCACTCCAAAGCTTCAAAGACTTTGAGAATATGTAGATGTTTACATAATACCGCACATACAGAAGAAATATCCAAAACAAAATAAAATTCATCCCTTACCATTATTTTCTCTGACTACTTAATTCAAGAGTGTACTTTGAGATAATATACGGATTCAGGCAAGGGTATAAATAATACTGTGATCAAAAAGTAAAGTGAAATTGTTTATAAACTGTAAATTTTTTATTTACTCTTCCAAATTAATTTCATCCCTTTTAAAGTAATCCCCGTCCGATAAAACGCACTTTTTCCAACGTCCTCGAAACAGTCGGAAAAGTCTTTTTCCGGTATAGCCTTTAAGACCTTCTTTGATTCGATTTTTATATCCTCAATCGTGTCAAAACGACGTCTGCGCATTGGTCTTTTGAGTTTGCTGAATTGCCAGAAATTGGACGGGGCCAAGTCAGGTGAATACGGTAGTTGCAGAACGATATCAATCAAATTTTTGGCAAAAAAGTCGCAAAGAACCAATGCAGTCTGCCATGGTGCATTATCGTGATGACGGGATCAAGAGTTGTTCGCCCATAATTCCGGCCGTTTCAGACGAATAACTTCACTCAACTGACGCATAACGCTCAAATAATATTCTTAGTTGACAGTTTGTACCAAATCTTTGATTCTTTGGACGTGTCCCTTGTCGGTAGACGTTGATAGTCGTCCAGAGCGGGGTTTCTCTTCAACGCGTTCTCGGCCCTTTTTGAACTCGTTGTACCACTTATAAACGTTTTTTTGTGCTATAGTTTGATCACCAAAGGCCTTCCGTAACATTTTTAACGTATCCGGACAAGAATATTCGTTCCGCAAACAAAATTTGATGCAAGTTTTTTGCTCAACAAAATCACCCATTGTAGACATCAAAAAATTCACTTTTGGTTGTTTACAAATACGAGGTGTGACTCGGATATAATTGAACCTTTTGACAAACAAATGCTTTGCAATTGTTATAGACAGTCCTACCAACCTAGGAAAAAAAATTTACCTGCCTTTCTAATGCCCGGGAGTTTTAAATGACCATTTCATCTTACTTTTTGATCACAGTAGTAAGTTACAACATCAGAATTACTTGTTGGAAAAATAATGTCCTTATTATCGTCGTAAAGCACATAAAAAACTAGCATCAACCTATTAGTTTTTTTATAATTTTTTCATATTTACAAAATTTTGAAATAAATATCACTCCTCAAAATACTCTTTTGTAAAACTACAATAAAATTAAGATAGGAGCAAAGGTTGCCAATGTCTGTATTACCATTTCATGCAAATTGCATACTATTTTTTCTACAACGGCCATAACAATAAACAAAAACACTAATTTTATAATAGAACCTAGTTACAAATTGTCAATTTTAGTAAATTTAATGTTTGACTTGTAGCTATGGCACTATAGTAATGGCAATCTTACTTAGATTGCATGTCATTAAATCTAGTGACGTATTTGGCAAAAACGCTGCCAGATTTGCGCACAGCTGTCAACGTAAATTTTATAGGTTATTACTAAAAAAATCACTTTTGGAGGTTTTCTTTAAAAATTCCTTTTACTTATTATTTTCTTTCTTCATAAATATAACATACAATTAAAGTATTTGTGCATTTTTAGTTAATTACATCTAAAATGTTTATTAACATATACGCACTTTGAAGATAAACAACACAAATTAATTTTGACAGATACAGAGACGCTCATAAACATCAGGCAACACTGTGTCAACATTCAACACAAGAAAAACCTGGCAACTTTGAATACACTATCACTTGTCAAATAATTAATACATACAAAAAATTTGAACGTTAGATTGGTATGAATTTTTTATGACGTGCAACCAAAGTAAGATTGCTATTACTATAGCAGTCGATAAGTGCAATAAGCAACGATGTATTTCTATTGGTTTGGAATTTGTATCTTCCTCATGAAACATTTGAAATTTATGTAACGTTTACATTTTATTGGTTCTAAATTTCTTTATAGCACAGATTTAAAAATTCTAATAAATGAATTACGATGCAAGAGTAGAAAAAATAAACTAGAAAATTTCAAAACACATTATACTAATTATTTTTACTACGCATTTGAATAATTGGTAAAAATAATCGAATGTAATTTTATTTCACCAATATTATTCTAATAGGTTTACGATGGTCGATAGTTGAATAAACCCTACTAATACATATGTATGTTAGAAAGTACACATACGTTTACACTATTTTTTATTGGACTGTCAAAATATTTACCTTACAAAACTCCAGACTAGAGTTTTAAATCTAAAGTCTTAAAGTTGTAAATTAAATATTTTACGGATAAAGAAATTACCATCTTTGTGTGTTGAAGGATACATTTTAGTTAAATAAATTAGTAAACTTTTTCATTTGAAGTTAATTTATATAAGTACTTCTATTAATTAAACAAATATTTGTACCTTGCTGTATGTAGTAAATTGTCGTCGACTATTGAATTTTCTTTAAAAGTTAATTAAGAAATTAGTTTTCTAATGGAATTCCGACCCTTACATGGACTAAATAAATACTTACTTAATACTCAAGTTAAATTAAAACTATTTTGATAAAACGTGCTTAGAAAAATAAAACGTACAAATACTTAATTTTTGCATAAATAAAATAAATAATTAAATTTGAGGTGATTAACATGCGATAATTTGATGTTATTAAAAAAAACATATTTCTGTTTATAGCGAGCTGCGAAAGCATATAAGGGCTACTCGAAATAAATCATGTTAATATAAAAACTAGAATGTAGTTATTTTCCTAACAAGTGTCGAAAGTATCAAATATCGTGCAAGTGTTGATACACGAGCACAGATATTTATGCTTTCGTACGAGTCAGGAACACTATTTCTCAAACGACTACAATACAATACAAAATTACGTTCGTACTCATTAAGGGTTAAGAACAAAAACTTTGCAACGTTTAAAACAGAAATGCTTAAGGTCTTGCATATCTATTATTTACAGTTTCCAACATGTTATATGTACCACTTAAATTATTTGTGTTATTTTTAAAGTCAAAATCAGTTTTGGATATTGAAAATAATTATAAAAAAACTAATTTCAAAGATGATTTTCATGCACGTTTACAATGACAATGTTAACTTTAAAAATGACACAAATATTTAAAATAGTACATATAACATGTTGGAAAATTGCGAATAATAGGTATGCAAGACCTTAAGCATATTGCAAAAAAGTGGTTTTGCAGTCAAATATCGACAAATTGAGCTGAAATTTTCAGGAAATTAATACTCATTATGGATTACAAACAGCATGCCAAATTTCAACTCAAAAGATTAGATAGTATTGCATATATTTAACTTTCAGTCTAATTGTAACTATTATTTCAAAATGCTCCCCAGTTTGTTCAAATGGTGTCAAATCTGTCCCCATACCAGCGATGGAAAACCAACATTTTTCGTCATGTAAATACAAGTTATTCCAATATTTATAAATTTGTGGTTGATTTAGGAACAAAAATACCTTTAAAAAAACCCCTTTTCTATTATGTTAACATACAAAGTACACTAATGAAATTTAAAACTTAGACACCACAATTTCTGTAAACAAAAGTTTGCACATTGTGAAGCGGGCTTAAGGGTATCATTTACAATTCTAACAGCAGGTAGTCTCAGCAGGGGTTATCTTATAGAAGGACTGTAGAATGAATCATTACACTAAGCACGTTTTAGAAAATAGGTAATTTACGTTGCTTACTTAATTTTTTCTTTAAAGAATATATTTGAAGGTATCGCTAATTAAACACCATAGCTCGATTAATTATCGAATCAAAATTTTGTTTAGGAAATGTTTACAAAATAAAATTAGAAATAATTTTGATTTAAAAAACGTCTACAAGCAATAACTTTTAAATTAAATCAAAAACTAAACATGGTTATTTGGGTTGACTGATTATTACTTATTTTTAAATAAATCTAACCTACTAATTATTGTAAGTTATTAAAAAAATCATTAAACTCTCTATTCATAATATTTAGTCCTTACAAAATGTATATTTTATGACGTTTCATTTTTCTGTAGTTAATATAAAAGTGAAAATAAAAACTAAGGCAATTCTTATTGTCAACGTATATATTTAGTTTTTGACAAGAATTTATTACATAATTATAATTAAGATACCAAGTTATAGTTTAAAATTAAATGAAAACGTTTTTTTTAAATAAAGGTATTACTATATAAATAAATATAAGAAATCAATAATGGGTGTGACCTCCATTATTATTGATACATTCTTGGAGGCGTCTGCTCATTGACGCTATCAAGGTATCAATATAATTAATATTAATCGTTTCCCATGCGGTATCAATGGCTGCAATTAGTGCATTACGGTTTACTGGTATAAAATTTGGCCCTTGTTGTCTTCGGATAACAGCAAGTATTCGAGCCCAAACATTTTCGATAATGTTAAAATCTGGGCTTTTGCTGGCCAGGGTAACAGCTCCAAGTTATTTTCTCGTATCCAATTGCGCACAACCCGCGAAGTATGAATAGGGGCGTTGTCCTTTAACAACAAAAATACATTATGAAAATGTTAATTCAACAGATCCCGAACTATTTTTGGAGAAAGTATAGTGAAATAAGAATACTTACTTGTTGGAAAATATAATCTTCGTCTGGATAAAACACTTCGACTGAAGGTTTCATAATAGTTTTCAAAATATCTAAATACGCAGCAGAATCAAGACGTCCATCGATAGCCCAACAAACTCCTGGACCCCGCGCGCTAACCCAACCACAGAAAAATAACCACTTCGTTTTTAGGACATATGTGATTATTTTCGTAACGAGTTCCTTCCATTCTAAAAACTTTTAGTGGTCCATCGTTGCGGCTATTGAACGTTTTTTCGTCGCTAAAATCACTCGATTCCAAAATTCCAAAGGTTCGTTCACATATCGCCTTGCAAATTCCAGACGACGTCTCATATTTTGTCACTGAGAACTTCTTTCGCAGCAGCATTATACTTCTTTATTCCCATCTCCTTTAATCTTTTTTGTGCAGTTATACGGCATCCGGGAAAATGTGTATCTGCTATAGCCCTGGATTATGTAGCAAATGGTTGTTCTGTTACGTAATGAAACAACTCGAGATCTTGAGCACGTGTAGATACTTTAGGTCTACCACTTCCGATGGCTCTTTCCAAAGTGTGTTCAAGATTCCATTTTACTCGGTAATGCCCTACGGTGCTTTTGGTATATCTAACATACGTGAAATTTCACGCACGCTACGGCCCGCCGCTAATTCCGAAACAATCCGCGCTTTCAAATCAGCACCGAGATGAGGTGGCATTTTCACAACACTTGAAATTTTAAACTAAAATGGAATTTACATTTCTTACTTTATTTATTGGTTCACACTACCCTACATATTAATACTTCTAATGACCAATGTAACAACCCTTAGAGCAATATGACTCAAAGGAAGTAAATTAAACAAGCAAGGATATTCTATTGTTATTGAAACTTATTCATAAAGTAAAAGCCATTTCCTTATAATGCTAATGGACAGGATTTTCTTTTAAGTATTAAGATTACAATAGAGGACTTATAAACTTTCGAAAATATCTAATTATAAATATTTACACTGCAATTGCGCTTTTCCTTAATAATTTCTTAGCAATAACATACACGTTCTTGGTTTTAAGTTGTCATAAATTTGATATGATATAAATTTGTGTTTCTAATATTACATCACAAACTAATCTTTATTCGCCAAAAAATTGTTGCTTAAGTTGTAAAGCTTCGTACACACCTGAACAACAAACCGAGCAACAAACATAACAACGAACCGAAAGTCAAACAGAACGACAAACGATCTTTTATGATTTCCACAATCCGAACAACAAACGGAACGTTTGTGCTGTTTCCATAATTATTTTCAGTAGTTTTCAGTTCATATATATTTATTATTGAGAAGAGAAAATTGCGGAAAACAAGAAGATAGTGCCAACCAAATTTTTACGCACAAAGAAGAGTAAAAAATTATAATTTACTTCGCTTTTTTTTTTATTTTGGAAATTTCCCGCCCAAATGATGCTAATAGGGACATCATTTTTTTCTTGCATTCTTAAACACTGATTAATTTAAAACATTTTTCTTCTGTCAACTCCATAATATTACCTAAAACACAACAAACCCACAAAAGGGAGGAAAAAATAAATAATTTAATTCTCCCGCATAAGTTTGTTCGCCGTTTTGTTTAGATTCGTCCAAACCTGCAAACGCATTCGCGCGCATTTTCTTTGATGTCGGAGAAAAAACCGACAAGTTGCGGGAACGCCGCAAACCGTTCGTGGAACAATCAGGACTTGCGAATCTGTTCTAAAATTCGTACGTAGCACCGTCCAAATTAATGTTCCGATTGCCGTTCGGTTCGTTGTTCTGTTTGTTCCTCGGTTTGTTGTTCAGGTGTGTACGAAGCTTTACAATAAGCATATTAATATGAACTATATCTTATGAAAGGAGAGTTATGTAACTATAATTAACGACTTAACGTTACGTTAGTAGATTCCATTTACTATTTACACATATTTTCTTGGAACATTCGATAATTAACTATCGGGATATGATGACCCTATACTTCGCAGGTTGTGCGCAACTGGATACAAGCAAATAACTTGGAGCTGTTACCCTGGCCAGCAAAAGCCCAGATTTTAACATTATCGAAAATGTTTGGGCTCGAATACTTGCTGTTATCCGAAGACAACAAGGGCCAAATTTTATACCAGTAAACCGTAATGCACTAATTGCAGCCATTGATACCGCATGGGAAACGATTAATATTAATTATATTGATACCTTGATAGCGTCAATGAGCAGACGCCTCCAAGAATGTATCAATAATAATGGAGGTCACACCCATTATTGATTTCTTATATTTATTTATATAGTAATACCTTTATTTAAAAAAAAAGTTTTCATTTAATTTTAAACTATAACTTGGTATCTTAATTATAATTATGTAATAAATTCTTGTCAAAAACTAAATATATACGTTGACAATAAGAATTGCCTTAGTTTTTATTTTCACTTTTTATATTAACTACAGAAAAAATGAAACGTCATAAAATATACATTTTGTAAGGACTAAATATTATGAATAGAGAGTTTAATGATTTTTTTAATAACTTACAATAATTAGTAGGTTAGATTTATTTAAAATAAGTAATAATCAGTCAACCCAAATAACCATGTTTAGTTTTTGATTTAATTTAAAAGTTATTGCTTGTAGACGTTTTTAAATCAAAATTATTTCTAATTTTATTTTGTAAACATTTCCTAAACAAAATTTTGATTCGATAATTAATCGAGCTATGGTGTTTAATTAGCGATACCTTCAAATATATTCTTTAAAGAAAAAATTAAGTAAGCAACGTAAATTACCTATTTTCTAAAACGTGCTTAGTGTAATGATTCATTCTACAGTCCTTCTATAAGATAACCCCTGCTGAGACTACCTGCTGTTAGAATTGTAAATGATACCCTTAAGCCCGCTTCACAATGTGCAAACTTTTGTTTACAGAAATTGTGGTGTCCAAGTTTTAAATTTCATGAGTGTACATAAAAATATTCAACTTGTCATATAATCTGTTTTTAAATTTTTTAAATAGTTTCTAGATACATGAAAACAAATAGTGAAACAGAACAATTTAAAATCAAGTATTAAAAAAATTAGTTACACTCTCTAGGATAAACTAGAGATTTATGTTCTCCAAAATTTTTATTGAGAAAGTATCACCATTTCCTACTTTTTCATACACCATATAGGAGTAACTTTATAATCAATGATATAGAAGCGACTTCACTAAATGCGTTCGGATTTAATTTTAAATAATTTTAAAGATGCTAACTATCCGATTATACATGGTGTAGTCGCCCCTGCGTTGTAGTTAAAGACTTTATAAATTAACTTGTGTTGATTACGCGTTGACTCTAAATTGGTCCAATGTTTTAATGTTGGCGAAGATAATTTACATTCAGCCAATATTGAATTGATATCAGCGAACAACATAATGCCAATATTGTATAAAATGTATTCAGCCGATATTGACTGAATGTAGAATTACCAAATTAGTTCTATATACATCAACCAACAGAAAAACACCATAAACTGCACCAAAAACTTGACTCGGACACGTGTTTCAACAGCTAAGCTGTTATCATCAGCGATACCGATACATGTTAAATATAGACCCAATGTTGGAATTATATTGTGTTTTATTCTTCCTACCTTAGCTTTAATATAATATTTTATGTTTATAGTGTTGCGGTTTTAATTGTCCGTTGTTACTGAATTTCTGTTCAATTTGCCGTACGACTTGAAACCGGTGGTCGGCAAGTGTACAGGTGTCCCATTTTCGTTGTAATTGCGGGATATCTCGGTTATTAATGAAGGCAGAAGAATGCAGTTTTTGCAATACTATGTCACTTTTTTATGAATCGAAACATGCCTTAAGTAGAATTGTCGTAGCCCTCTTCGGTTTTCAGATACAGTGCGATTTTGAAAAAGTAGCATTGTTAAGTACCCCTTGTAGCTCAACTATCTGTTGATTTATCAGAAAAATAAATATTGATTCTTGTTGAACTGTTTACGTAGAATTCAGTGGCGTAATTGAAATTTTTTTTGGAGGTACCATTTATAAGCAATGACCTAAACATATATTTTTTTAAATGGAACACCTTGTATATATTAATGTCATTAAATTGCATTTTTTTTTCTCTTTAAAACAATATATTATAGTTGATATTTTCTATTTTTAAATATATCAAAATTTTTAAAATAACGAAATTAACATCCCATGATCATCCCATTAATTATTAAGGAAACAGGCGGCTTTTCCAAACCCAAATACCTAAATTTGTCGTCATAACTAAAAAAATAACTATTCACGTCAGTGCCGTCATTAATTTGCAGCTTTTTCATAAATTTAGTAAGAATTATGGATATTAACTACGAGTATTATCAAAAATATGATGTCCTCAAGTGTTTTCTTAACACCAACGAGAACGCTGATGAAGCTTCTATACTATACTTTACGAGGTAAATGATTTTAATTAAAATAGTCAAAAAAATATTTTTGGTAATAATTTTATAAATTTCCTGAAAGAAGGCAGCCGAAAGAAGTATTTTTTTCTAGAATTAAATCGAATTTGATTAATTTCGAAATTTCAAAACTTAAGTCAAAAAGTAAAAGTAAAGCAAACGAATAAAATCAAAATTTTATAACATCAACAACAAGAGCGATTTGAATTTGGGGTTTCTAGTTTTATCTTAGGAACCACTATTAAATATTTTATTTATGAGGGTAGTGTAACAGCCAATCGGTATCTACAAATTTTTAAAAATTCTGATGAAGTTCCATTAACCAACCAAAATAACATAATATTTCAACAAGCTGGAGTACCTGCTCATAATGGGTTAATTGTTAGGATTTATCTTGATAATACCTTTCCAAATCGTTGAATGGTACTTATGACCCCATAAGATGCCCCCTAGGTCACCGAAGTTGTCAATTTTAGACTTCTTTGTATGGGGCCACTTACAAAGTACGATTTATGCCAATCGACATAGAGGGACAAAATATTGTAATTTTAAATGCTTTAAACTGAATTACGATAGTTTGTGAATTCTGTTTACTGGAAAACGGTAATCATTTCAAACTTTTAATCTGTAATTTTATTTTATTTTTTATCTTCTTATTAAAATGTGCATCATAAGTGTAAAAAGCATTAAACCAACAGAAAACCACCAAAAACTGCACCAAAAACTTAACTCGGACACGTGTTTCAACAGCTAAGTTGTTATCATCAGCGATATTTATTTATTTTTTAACTAAAACCTTTTAGCTAACTACAAAAATGAGATGTTAATGTCATTGTTTTAAAAAGTTTTGACATATTTTAGTATAATTTTAAAGTGAAAAAAATATGCAATTTAATGACATTAAAATATACAGGGTGTCCCATTTAAAAAATTTTGAATTTGAGTTATATCTCAAAAACGATATTTTTAAGAAAAAATTTAAGCACGTCACTAAATTCTACGTCACAGGTTCTATTAGGATCAATTTTTATCTTTCTAATACGTCAACAGAGAGCCGACTTACAAAGGATGCTTAAAAATGCAATCTTTTCAAAAACGGCCTGTATCTGAAAATCGAAGAGGGCTACGACAATTCTACTTACGGCATTTTTTGTTTCATAAAAAAGTAGCATGGTGTTGCAAAAATCACATCCCTCCACCTTTACTAATAACCGAGATACCTCGCAATTACAACGAAAATGGGACACCCCGTACTCGTAACCATATCTGACAAACATTCCTTTAGCATTTAGACACGCGCACTTAATTTTATGCTTATTCACTGCTTAATTTTCTAAACTATAAAGCGAGCGCGTACGAGTTATCATAGACACAGAATAATAAATATATTTACTGCATTCATACAAAAATTTTACTGAGCGATACCCACGCGCAGCCAGGTGAAGTTAAAGTAAATTTGTCGATTTCCGATTGTGCGGTATATTGCGACCTGTCACTGCTAAGAAATAGTAACCTTTCTATAACCACTCCGCTCAAGTCATGAATAATATTTTTCCGCATGGGTACGGCGCGCGATTTCTGTAGGATCACCTATTTTAAACGTTCCGACACCCAGTAGAACTTCTGCTTAACGAAGTATTATTATTCTCTATCATAGGCACTAATGATTGTCTGTTGATGAACGGATACAACTGCGCTAATCTTGCGTTACCTTCATTTACTTTTTTAGTTATATGAAACTTCCATGTAAGTTTAGTATCCAGATGTACAGGGTGTCCTGTTTTCGACACTTTTGCAGGGTATCTCCGTTATTATTGCAGTTCGAGTTTTGGAGTTTTTGCGAACCTGTGTCATTTTTTTGTAAAACAAACGATAGCGTAGACAGATTTATTATGGCCCTCTTCGTTTTTAAAATACAGAGTGAAATTGAAAAGTGTGCATTTTCAGACACCCTCTGTAAATCAGGTATCTGATTAGTTATCGACTAGTAAAACGGAATCTTACACATTTTTTATGCAGAATCGAGTGACGTGCTTAGTTTTTTCTAGGTGTCCCCATTTTTGAAAGTTACCAAAGTTAGGATTTTTAAATAGGACACCCTGTATGTCAATTTGTATTTACATTCCACTCATTAAGAGCTTTCCAGAAATGTATAATAGTCGGCACTTTGTTCCCAATCGAAGGTTAGAATCTCTTTTTTTTTAAATAATCCTTGAAACTAAAAGCCAAACAGATTTATTTTTATTAAACTTATAGTACAAACTAATAACCAATAACGCGTATATATAGTTATAGGTCACCCCATAATAATTTTAAATGCCTTAAACAAAATTTCGCAAAAGTGCCAATTTTGCATTAGGGAAAATAGCAACCATTTTGAACAACACCTATAAATATATATACGCGTTATTAGTTATTGGTTATTGGTTTTTACTATAAGTTTAATCAAAATAAATCTGTTTGGCTTTTAGTTTCTAGGCTTATTTAAAAAAAAAGTAGATTCTAACCTTTGATTGGGAGCAAAGTCCCGACTATTATACATTTCTGGAAAGCTCTTAATGAGTGGAATGTAAATACAAATTCACATACAGGGTGTCCCATTTAAAAAAATCCTAACTTTGGTATCTTTCTTAAAAATGGAGACACCTAGAAAAAAGCTAAGCACGTCACTGGATTTTGCATACAAAAATGTGTAAGATTCCGCTTTATCTAGTCGATAACTTATCAAATACCTGAATTACAGAGGGTGTCTTAAAATGCACACTTTTCAATTTCACTCTGTATTTCAAAAACGAAGAGGGCCATAATAAACCTGTCTGCGCTATCGTTTGTTTTACAAAAAAGTGACACAGGTTCGCGAAAACCCCAAAACTCGAACTGCAGTAATAACGGAGATACCCTACAAAAGTGTCGAAAACAGGACATCCGTACACCTTAGTATTTTATGCTTCCGCAGTGTGTGTCTACACGATATAATTGTTATTAATTATTACTGGTGATGGTTCTTTGATTTGTCTAAGGGAAAAGATTTTCGCTGTGCACTTGTCATAATTTATTTCAAGGTTTCAGTATTTAAGCCATCTAGTAAGTTTGTTAGTCGCGTGTTGTAATTGAGTAATCGCATCTGCAAGGTTAACGTTTTTTGTTAGTAATACAGTATTATCTGCAAACAATGCTAGTGTTAGGTATGTCATTTATGTATATATTAAATAGTATTGGTTCTAAGATGCTCCCTTGCGGAACTCCTGCTCTGATATGCCTAGTTGACGATGTAGTTGTATGAATTTTGACCGCGAATGTTCTATTATCTAGATATGAAAGTAAGATAGCATTTAAGTATTTGGCGATATCCAGGTTAATAAGCTTATATTTTAGTCCTTCTATCCAAACACTATCAATGACTTGTGCTAGATCTACAAATAGAGTTGTTGTATACTGTTTGTTTTCAAATCCCCTTTCTATTATTTCTAATATGCACTGTAATTGATGACATGTGGAGTGGCCTTTTTTAAATCCAAATTGAGAGATTGGTATTAGTTGAAGTTTTTCGATTTCTTTATTTAACCTACACTGGATTACTTTTTTAAGTAATTTTGATAATGTTATCAATAGACTGATTGGTCTATAGCTGGAGATTAGTTTTTTATTTTTTTCAGGTTTTGGAAAGAGAAGAATTAATCCGTGTATCCATTTGTTTGGGAAATAGCCTTTTCTTAAACATACTTTAAAGATAGTGGCTAAGTGTGCTAGTCCTTTCCAAGTTAGATGTTTAAAAATTTTATTGGGTAAAAATCTTCACCTAGAGTTTTGTTTAATAGAAGTTTGTTAATTATTAAAGCTAATTCCTTCGGTGAAGTTGATTTCATTTTGTCTCCTGCTAACGAAAGGTGTGTTTCAATATGTCTAATTACTATATTTGCAATACTCGGATCTTGATTATTTATTTATTTTATCGTATGGTATACATTGTAAATATTGTATTGTGATGTAAGTATTATGCATGGTGTCCCAGAAAATTAGTATAAACCTGTACAGTGTGGTGACAAAATCGTGTGCAATTGTGGATTGGTTCGTCTTGGCAAAGCATTTACTTCAATGTTTAGGAAAGCCACTAAAACCTAAACATGCTAACCCTTACCTACCCTAGTATTCACATGTAATAATATTAATTAAGTGTGTAATGTGATTGTGTTTTGTGAAATTGTGTTGTACATTTTTTTTTTGATGATTATTAGAGGTAAAAGTTTTTTCAAAGTGGTTAGCAAATGCTTCGCATTTTTCTTTGTCCATATTATATATTATATTGTCTAAAACTATTGAAGGAATCTCTTGAGTCTGCTGTAAGATTCTCCTTGTGGTTTTTTAAAGTCCCGGGTTCCCAGGTTCAAAAAGGTCTATGTAACTGGTTTATCTGTTTTATTAAATTTATTATTTGTAGCAGAGGGATATTGTAGTCTGTAAATTTTTGTTGCTTTTCTGGTAATGTGGCAGTTTGGACACTCTAAGTTATTGATGCTGTATAGTTGGATACTGTTTCGTATATTTCTCTTCTGAGTTTGATAATTTGTACTTGAGGTTTTTATTTTTTATCTAATAGTTATTGGAAATGATTCTAATTTATCCGGACGTCTATAAATTTTGGTTTATTAGATCTTTTAGAGGGAGTTGCTATGAAAGAGATTATTACCGGAAGATGGTCAGAGTTCAGTATAGCACAGACTTCTTGGAATATTTGCTTTTTAATATTCTTCTGAACAATTATGTCTAGGACATCCGGTTCATGGTCTAACCGATACAGATAGTATGTTGGTTCTTTAGGGGCTAATATCTGTAGAGCGTGTGTAGTTGAAATTGCGTCAAGTTCTATTCCTGTTGTGTTACTTGCTCTACAACCCCATGTAATATTTTTAGAGTTAAGATCATCAATTTCGAGAAGTTGTTTGTTCGGCTGTCTGTATACACTGACAATTTTAACATAATTATTATCTAGTGTTTTTATTTTGATAGTTACCGTTTTCAAGTTACTCGTATTGATTGTTATATCTTCGTGATGTATCATTTTTTGTTTTACAAGAATTGCTACTCTACCAGAAGCAAATCTTGCTGCTCTATCATTGCGATAACAAGAATAGCCAGATACTTTGATGGTGTCATTCTTGGTTAGGTGTGTCTCTGATATACACGCTACATCGATATTGTACCTTGTTAGAAAGGTTACGAACTGCGATTGCTGGACCTTAAGTCCATTAGCATTCCAATTAAGGATGTTAGTGTATAAAATTGTTTTAGTGTTTTTATAATTATTTAGGAGAAGTGGTAAAATGTTTATTATCACGAATTGTTTTATTTGAAATGGTCGAATGAAATTTACTATTGATGTAATTATTTTTGCTGTTATAAGTTTAGTGTCCGAGGTGTTGTTTGTTGGATTCTAGGATTGGTTTTCTGTATTTATGTTTGTAAAGTTCTTGTTAAGGTGTAGAAAGTTTGTGAGATTGTTTTCTGGTGCTGATTGTGCGATGTTATTTACTTCTGATTTTCTTGTGAATATTCTGCTTTTGGAAAATTTAGATTCTTGAAAATGTTTACAGTCTCTAAAGTTGGCTGAGTGATTTTCTCCGCAGTTAACGCAGATTGGGGGTATTTTTGTCTTTGTCACATTCACTATATAAGTGATTACTCAAACACTTCACATATCTTGGTTGCAAACTACAGTAGTTTTTAGTATGTCCATATCATTGACACTTGTGACATTGAGGTGTATTATTTGATGTTGTACGGAGTTCCACTTTAACTGAAATGCGATAGATGTAATCTATTTTGAAGATTTCATTCGCTTTTTCATTAGCCGTTAATCGTACTGCGCATATAGAGATTGGTTTTATTGTATAGTCTTGTAATGCTAATGATAGGAAGATTATACCTAGCGAGTTCTTCTGATATATTTTTCAGTTAGAGATATTGGAACATTTCTAATTACAACTGAGAGAGGTCGTTCATTAGGATTTTGAAAAAATAAAATTCAATTTTGTTTATTAGGTAATAATTTGCCAAAGCCCTGTAATCAATGTCTGTCGTGAGTACAAATTTAAGTGAATTTCCATTGAGGCTGGTAGAATATTTATACTTGATAATATTTTCGACGTCTGCGATAACTTTTTTGTGATCTACTGGCTCGTGTAAGAAGATGGGGGGAATTTTATTCTTGTTTACTGTGTTGGTTTTCGTTAGTACGGGTGCGTTTGACCGAATATTTTCATTTGAGGATGGGTTTATTTATTTATTTGTATTGTACATTTTAAATAATGTATTGTAATGTAAGTGTTATGTATGGTGCCCCAGAAGATCAGTATAAACCCTTATAGTGTGGTGATGATACCGTGTGCAATAGTGGATTGGTTTGTCTTGGCAAAGCATTTGCTTCAAGGTTTAGGAAAACCACTAAAACGTAAACATACCAACTCTTACCCACATTAGTATCCATATGTAATAATATTAAGTAAGTGTGTAAACATTATAGAAAGTAAATAAGAACATAAAATATAACAGCATGAAGACATATAATGAGCCGGTCCAAGCGTCAGTAACGACAATAACGAAAAATATAATAGGTTACAGATATAGCAAAACAAAATAATGGAAAAACAGATAATCAAAACAAGAATACAAAATATTGCTGAACTTCAGATGTTTTTCAGATTCCTAAGCTTCATAATATAGCTTCATTCGTTAAATTATGAATGTTTGAAAACCCTTTAGTATCTTTTATTGTTTGTTAATGATTCCATTACATCTATTATAGATGTATCGAGCTATTAAATTAAATTAGTTTATTGTATTCCTTTCAAGGACAAAAAGGAAAAATACCCTTTAACAAAAGTTATTTGTCCAACAAGTGAGGAAAGGGTTTTCTCATGTGTTAGATACAACATTTTTTCTACGACATTTTCCAAAAAAACAACCTAATGAAAAAATAACAATTTATTGTAAACGTAACTTATTGTTACAGAATTTTGTCACAATTTTGTATGTAAAAACAAACGTTAATAATAAGTGGGTCGCAATAGTCTTGCCACAGTATTTTGTGGCATTGGTGTGTTCTTAATCTGTCATAGCGCAATTTTGTCAGCCTTGTAATTCTAACCAATAAATGTAGGGTAACAATGTTTATGAGTCGAAATATAAGATATTAAATAAAACAAACCTGATTGAATACTTAATAAAATTGTTTAACTAAATACTAAGCGCACTGTTCTAATGACACACTCTTAAATTTTTTAAATAGACATTTTTGTAACACGACTTTATTTTTCTTGCTAGTGAGGAAAAACCAATTTTTCTCACTATTTGTCTGTTTTCTGAGTATATCGTGGAAAAATTAAATTTGTTTGAAGCTGTTAAATATAAGTAGATTTTTTTATATTTGTGAACTATTTAGTTTTATGTTTTTAGTAGCGGTACAATCTAAATTTGCTAACGCTGAAGAATGTGTAATATTAAAGAATATTGGCACACCTTTAGCTACCGCTGGAAACCAAGAGGGTAGGAAGAAAGAAAAACAACTGTAATACCTACATAGTTGTTAAGGCGACGGTGTAGAGGTTGAATTATTGAATTATTGAATTATGCGGGGAAGAATACAATGAGTTAGCACAATTTCTTATCTCTATTCCAAAGTATGTGCAGTATTTGTTATTGTTTTAATTAAATTGTGCAATTTACATCATACAAGCTCGACATGTTTAAAGATGTATTGTAGATTTCCTAAATGTGAAAGATGTCTATGTTGAGTAGTTTTATTAGATTTATTTTTTTGACGTTTTAACTACCTCTCTATATTTTTATAATTTTTATCGACAATGAGCGCAAAGCGATTCTGAAAAAAAATTAGAACGTAAAAAAAACTGAAGATACAAACGCAAAATAGTATTCAATCTTGCCTTAAAATTGTATTCTACAATAAATCTCAGAAGATGCCAAACTTATTAAAGGAAACTCTCACCATAAATTACTGACAAATTAAAAACAGCATTATACAAGTATGGTTTAATGACGTAAATTGTACAAATAGATTGAAACAATAACAATGCTACACATTAGGCAACAATAGTAAATATTTTGCCATTTCTTATTTTTTTCAAAATTTTTACAACTTAGTACATTGGAGTAAAATGTTTATACTTTAGAATATATAAATGTATAATGTTAATTAAACAATTTTTATAATAATTGTAAACACTGTCCTTTATGCCTCTGTCGTCAGAAACGGTAGCTGCTAATTGACAGTCTTTGATTGTCAATTTTAAAAATCGCAGTAGGCGAATGAGATAAACAAAAGTATCAGCAATAATTTAAAATATTAATTAAAGCGCTACAAATCAAAACAGAAAATAAATTATTTATTGATTTTGAATGGTTAAAATAGTAGTGATTGTCTTAAGCTCGATAGACACTAAGAAGAAAACTTGTAAAACTACTATAAAAGTTTTCTCTACAAGTGTGTCTATACATTTACAATTAACAACAATTTAAAAAAAAAGTTAGGGGTTGACAGTTATAATAATTTGATAGGAGCGCATGTGAAACTTGTTAAATTTAAAATAAAACAGTTTTTCTTTAGAAGTTGCTTTTGTAAACTTGTAAATTGCATCGTACTTCTTCTAGTATATTGCTGTGATTTTATTTTTGGTTTTAATACAATAAATTTTATTTTAAATGTGAAAATGAGACTCTTAATTAATTACTGTAATTAACTCTATCCCAAAGTATTGGATTCGTAATAAAAGAACGTGGGTTTATAATTTAAGAAAATTTCAATATCAGAAATGAAAATAATCAAACGTATAATTCTTACATATATTAATAAAAATTTTATAACGTTACGTGTACGATTTTATGTAACTAAACAAAATTCTGCTACAATTTTATTTTTTTAATGAATGTTTCATACGTTTAAAACTATGACTTATGTTTTTACAATATAATCGTGCCGATCATAAAATTTAATGCAGAATTAAGACATAATGTTAAAGTAGAATCATTTAAAAAAAAACAAATTTCTGTTATATCCAAACGTACCATGACTTTGAAAATATTTTAATCAAACTTGGAGTACTTGAGTATGGCCAAATACCAAATTTCATATTAATCACATTTCAGGAAGTTAATAAAATTGTAACCGACAGGCTGTATGGTCCTTCTAATTAAGAGTCAAATACTTTAGAAACACTCCTGTTCGGATTGTTAAAATAGTCCAGTAAACACTTCCATGTACTTTTACGTTACAAGTTCCCATTACTGCAAAGTAATTGCAAAAGCAGTTCCAAAGTGATATCGATAAATTTACACTACCACTTGTTGTGATTTGTTGTTGTTACTTTAAACACTTTTTTCATTTCTTAACTTACAAAAAACATATTCCATTTCTCCCATTTAATTAAAACGTTTGTTTAAGTTGCAAAATGTAGTAAATTTATTTCTGTTAATATTGTAACAAAAGCTATATTTACTCATATTGATTGAAACACTTCATATTTAACGTCTATACAAGCAGTCGACTCTCGCTAAAATCTATTTTAAACTTTGGAATTAATTTTGCAAGGTAGTTGAAAATAATGCTCTTACATGAAGATAAGCTAAAGCAGCTAACTGTTTTTAATTTTAATGTAAATAAAACTTAGTATCCATAAACGTTTTCTTCAATTTGATGATAATTTTGATGAACGTGCAACAGCTTCTGTAGCATTTTGTTCAATAAATAAACACTAAAAAAGTTTATGTAATAGTTATATTCGTATGGTTGCTTTGATTTTTGTAAATATTAAAAAATATTGTAATTTTATCAAAATAAACAACAAATGGTGTGCTAAAGTAGTAGTACGTTAATGTGGTCTATTAACGCATACTATTTCGCTTAATTCGCATATCACAAAGTTCTATTAAACATTTTTATTACTTTTAAAATTGTATTGTAATTTTTTGTAACACGACTGTATATGACATAAACCAAGAATAAATTAATGTAGTTTAACAGTTTCCATATTTTATTATTGTGACTAAAATATCCTTACGTGAATTAACATTGCTCTAGCAAATTTTACAAATAGATAGGTATCTGTAATTTCGATTTTTCGATTCTAGTTTGAAAACAAGCGCTTCGCACAGAACTTTACATCTACCTGATATTAATAAACGTGTAAATGCATACAAAAAAGTAGGCTCAAGGCTCAAGAGCTCAAGAAAAAGTGAAAAAAACAATATGTTGTAAGAAAAATAGAAATGTAAGCAAGTGTAACGCAAAGTAATATGTAAAATCCAATTATAAATTTCAGTAACGGCCAACACTTTAAATGTTCCTAACTGGTAAGTTGTTAGTAGGACCGCTGCATACTGCGGGACAAAACGATCCCGGGCTTTTTTGAAATTTTAAGACTGAATTTGAAATAGTTTAAATAAAAAAATATCCAACAACTTTTCTTTCATAATTTTTTTTAGAAGTTATTATTCTTAAAGAGATGATGGTTAAAGGAATTATGAAAAACCGAGTTGCAGGTTAATTACTCTTTTGGATATTCAGATTATATCATAATCAAACCTATCGTATTATAAAAAACACCTGTGTACCATGTTATTTTAAAAATGTGGAGTAAAATACATTTGGTATACTCTTTTTAAAACATACAGTATCTTTGTTAAAGATTGCTCCGGTCCAATTTAGTTGTGGTACCTATCTAATTTTGTTATTGTTGTTATAAATATCAAGAACATTCTGTTTTACTAAAAAATGGCTGTAACTGATTTTGCTGTAAATTACGCAGATTTCTACAATTGCAATCAAACATTGAGAATCAATCAATACTATTTTGTTCTTTCGAGACTTTCAGTGGTGAGAAAGCTTTAATTATACAAAGGATGCCTGTCGACTAGATAGTCATAAAAATTAATGTTAAAAAACAACATTTTGTTGTAAGTGTGGTAACTTCACAAACGTCATGGTATTTCTCTTAATTGATTCGCCTTAAATTAAATTCAAAAGCGATTAATTTGATAATAAAATTACTGGTTTTCTTCAAAGATGGCACCAAATTTCTTTGACGAAGGAGCACCAAAAAAACACGTAATTGTTTCGGTAACTTGTCTCGGATCTTGTGCAATTGTATATTGGTTCGTCTTGGCATATCATTAGATTCACTAAAACATAAACATGCCAACTCTTACCCACCTTAGCATTCATATGTAATAATGTTAATTAAGTCAAGACAATTTCAAAAAAATAGTAGGTTAAGGAAATAGCAAAACAAAATAAATTGATAAATCTATATTTATATTCAGGGTTGGGCAAAAGTCCCGAAACGGCTCGATTACAGCCGAACGGGACCTTGTATCAACTTTGGGTTTTTGGCGCTGTATTCAGCGACATTTTTAGAACTTCTTGACATGAATTTCAGAACCCTGACGACATTACGTTCGGAGATGTGACGTAAGTTTTTTCTATATTTGTATACTTTAAGGAGTCCCAAATTCAAGGATGTAACGTTTGTATAGTTTCTGTTATGTAATATGGTCTCAATAAAAACAAATTAGAAATTACAATCATAATTAATAGAGAATTACTTATTTTCTTAATAAATGTTCAAATTCGATTCCTTCCACTGCCTGACAATGTGCTGTCCACAAATTCCCGTTGAACATTTTGGAGGGACTGAGGTGTAATATTATCAGCAACCGCTAGAATTCTTTCTTAAAGCTCTTGTACCGTAGCAGGTTTTGTGGTATACACCACAGACTTCAAATGACCCCAAAAAAAGAAATCAAGAGGGGTTAGGTCAGGTGGCCTCGCTGGCCATTTGATATGACCCCTTCTACCTATCCATCTCCAGGGAAAAACATTGTCCAAAAAATTTCTTACAATTCTGGCATAGTGTGCCGAAGCTCCGTCTTGCTGAAAGTACACATTATTTGCGATCACCTGAGGATTATCGCGGTTGGGAAATATCTGAATTACTGCGGGTATAACTCTTTCGCGTAATAAAGTTAAATAGGTTTCAACAGTTAAATTACCATTTTGAAAAAACGGTCCTATTACATGTGTTCCAATTATACCCGCCCAGACATTTACTTTTTGTTGATGTTGTGTGTGCATTTCTTCCATCCAATGTGGATTCTCAGCAGACCAATAGCTACAATTGTGACGATTAACAAATCCATTTAAACAAAATGTAGCCTCATCGGAAAACAAAATGCGATTTACAAACTGTAGTGTCTCGTTTAAAAAATTCATAATTTGTTGGCAAAACTGCATTCGACGATCAAGGTCATTTTCCGCAAGTTCCTGAAGTAAGATGACTTTGTAGAGATGTATTTTATTTCTCCAGAGTATTCTTCAAACGGATCTTTCACTGTTACCAGTTTCCAATAAAAGTTTCGGAATTGACGTTTTAGGGTGCTCCTCAATAGTTAACAGTACATCTAAAGCTCTGTCGTCGTTTGTCGTTGTTTTTGGGCGGCCAGTTTTTGGTAAATTCTTGACATTTCCCGTATATTCAAAATTGTGCAAAACTTTACATGCTGTCGACTTGGAAATCGAGTTTCGCTCAGGAAAGGTATTGTTAAAGAGGTCCCCTGTTTCCTGAAGAGATCGACGCTTCTCTCCGAATTCAATCATTATGAGTAAACTTATCCGTTCAATGTCGTTTAGTTGAGCCATTTTAAAGACACGCTTTTAGTCACAAATTAGTATTATAAAAGTAATGTCACAGTGACGTTTATACTACGACTTACTTAGATGAATTAGTAAAATAGAGAGAACAACGTAACTATGACCTGTGTTTTTATTAAACGACTACAAAACAACCTTTTTACGTGGGTCTTGGTTTTCTAAAAAAAATAGTAAAAAGAGTGTCTTTTTTAGATACAGCTGGTTCCTATTTAACACGATTTCTTCTTTCGACAAGTATCTTTTATCGAGTAAACTTTCCCCATATCAGATGGATAAGTAGAAGGGGTCATATTCACTGTTCTCTGTTAATTACGATTGTAATTTCTAATTTTTTTTATTAAGACCACATTACATAACAAAAACCATACAAACCTTACATTGTTGAATTTGGGACTTCTTAGAGTATACAAATATAAAAAAATACACCGGGTGTTTCAAAAAAAAAATTGACATTTACGTCACACCTCCGAACGTAATGGCGTCACGGTCCTGAAATACATGTCAAGAAGTTCTAAAAATTTTGCTGAATACAAAGTCAAAAACCCGAAGTTGATACAAGGTTCCGTTTGGCTGTAATCGAGCTGTTTCAAGACTTTTGCCCAAGCCTGTATATAAAAATAATTTGCTGTTCGTTAGTCTCGCTAAAACATGAGAACGGCTGGACCAATTTGGTTAATTTTGGTCTTGAATTATTTGTAGAAGTCCAGAGAAGGTTTAAAAGGGGAATAAATATGAAAATGTTATAAAATTGTTGAAATACAACAAAAACGCAAAATTTACCAGTTTTTAGCCGTTTTTCGTTGCACAGTGGGTGTGCATGTTTTTGAAGAGGTCAAAATGTACTGCTAACAATTTTTTTATTTGCCGTAGCGAAGCGCGGCGGGACAGCTAGTAATCTAATGATTTCTATCACATAAATAAATCATATTACAACATGTTAGAGAATTGTCTTTAATTTCTCAGTGTCGTTTCAACATCTGTTATAGTCTGTCCAGAAACGTAAGTTATTTCTGAATAGCTCCTAATTTGTTAACAATGGGACGTACCTGTTCTTGAGGTCTAAATTTAAGATCATAGGCGTGTACATGGGTTTTGCTGACAAACAAAAATTACGATTGCGTTTTATTGTGTTTTATTGAAAGTAATTTTAAACATTGAATGTATGAATCTCTTTCAAAATCTTCTTAAATGTACAGGATATTCCATTTAAATTTAAAGTGTTAAGAGAACAAATGTTTTTTTTCCCCATTGAATTTACCTGCAAAATTTTAAAAATATCGCTCATTTTGTTTTAAAGATATTTACTTAGTTTCATACGGTATATAAAGTGCCCTGAAAAGATATTTAACAGCAATACAAACTATAACAAAGATCTAACAAATATTGCTTAAATTTCGAAGAAGTATTATATCATTACAAAACTGTAAGTTGTAAGAAGAAAATGGCATTACTTCCTGGTGCGATAGACAAAGTTAACATAACAATTACCAGACTGCATTACCCAAAAAAAAATAATACTTAAATTGCAAGCATAGATATTGTTAACGCCGTGAACCCTTGTTAAACAATTTTTTTCAATTAAAGATTGTTTATTGGATTTTATGTAAATTTATTCATTGTTATTAATTTTAAGGTCATTGTTTATGGTGTGTGTTAAAGTGCAAAGCGCTATCGGCAACGTGTGTTACAAGCATTAAAGCTATCGCTTAGATAGCGCTTTGCACTTTACACACACATGCCGTTACAGTTAACTGTTGGCATTTTTCTTAGTTTATACTATTCACACGTGTCAATGTTTACACGAGAAGTTGCAAGACGCACATTTTACTTATGTCATTGTTTATGTTAAAAAAATGGTCGTTATACATTTTTTATTAATAATTCATTTATTCATCAAATATATTATTTTTTCTACGATCAAAGAATAACGATCATTTTTATCTTCAAAACAAATTCTGCATTTAATGATTACGGTTTTATACAAAAATACAATAATTTCTGTAAATAATTATTGAATTACACATGTATTTTGATGGTTTGTATGAATTTAATTTAAAATTGGACATGTAGCGTTTCAGCTCAATTGTATTTGGGTTTAATAGATAATATACAAATAATTGTTATTATATATTAAATATTTTTGACACTTGAAACATCAAGTACCAAAAACTTAAAATTTATCACTAAGCAACAATAATTTAAACTTCTGTATTGACACACTAACCAGCGTCTTTCACACCCTACAATACTCCCCCCCTTAATAATAATAATATTCGGCTAACCTCAAAGAACTCTCCGGGGAGACTTAAAGAAGTTTCGTAAACTATTTTTGCTGGGCTGGTTCCTAAATCGTCTTTTATTGAGCAGGGTAATCTCAATAAAACACTAGGTAATATTTATGTCCATTTATTTGCATTATGACATCTAAGTGCTCCTTTCATTGTGCGATGAAAACGCTCGATCATGTCATTGAACTGTGGATGATATGGTGATGTGCGAATTCTTGTGATGCCTAGTAATTTTGTGAGAGAGGAGAAAAATGAAGACTCAAACTGGCTTCCCCGACCTGTGGTTATTACCTGGGGAACGCCAAAACGGGCAATCCAATTTTTGTATAAAAGGGACGCTACTATATCTGCTTTACTATCGTGTAAGAGAATAGCTTCCGGCTATCTAGAAAACCAATCAATGCACGTTAATCAATAGACATAACCATTCGGCGGTTTTAACGGACCAACAAGGTCTATATGAATATGACTGAATCGTAATTTAGGTAAGACGAATCCATCAATAACATTTCTGTTGTGACGAGAAATTTTGGTTTTTGACAATTAATATAGCTTCTTGCCCAAGAACATCTTTGTTGAGGTTAAACAACACCAAGTGTTTGTTAATTAATCACCGTGGCTTTAGCTCCGGGGTGTGTTAAACTGTAAAACTTATCAAAAACTTTTTTGTCGTTGAGTCACACAGGGGAACTTTGATGGACTTAAGCTTTAATAAAGATTCGGAAAGATTCAAATTAAAAAAATATTATCACTCTTTTGTGCTAGTGCCATTGTTTTCAAATCGATAGAGCCCGAGATTGAGATCATCTCAATGCGTGACTGTGTCAGGATCAAGATTATTTCTTCCAGACACATGTCTCAAATCACAAGAGAATTGGGTTATAAAGTCCAGTTGACGCGCCTGCCTGGAAAAAGTTTCATCTGTTTTCTTAAAAAATGGATGTATTAACGGCTTGTGATCAGTAAAGATTGAAAAACGTCGTCCCTCTAACATAAATCTAAAATATTTGATTGCACTATAAATAGCCAAAAGCTCTCGGTCGTAGGTGCTATAAAGTTTTTGGCAACTATCTAATTTTTGAGAGTAAAAACCCAAAGCTTTTAACTTACCATCTTTTATTTGGTGGACTACTGCACCGATTCCTAGGTCGTATGCGTTTGTAGTTAAGGTTATAAATGCTTTACCGTCAGGGTGCGTCAGTAAAGTTGCGTTGGCAAGCTCGTCTTTTAATTGGGTAAAAGATTGTTTTGCTTCTTCAGATAACACAATTGCTTGTTTTGTTTTGGGATGTCTCTTTAGATGCTCATTTAAGGGAATTTGAATTTCTGCGGCCCGAGGAATAAATCGTTTATAAAAATTGATCATGCCAAGAAAACTTTTTAATTCTGTTATGTTTTTTGGTTCTGAAAAATTATTTATTGATTCTACTTTATTGGAAAAAGGATAAATTCTTTACCCGGTCACCCGATGTCCCAAAAACTTTACTTCCGTTTGTGCCAGTTTGCATTTGTCCGGATTAACAACTACACCATAAGTTTCCAGTCTATGGATCAATTGTCGTGAATGACACATGTGCTCCTCTTTTGAAGATGAAACTACCAAAATATCATACAGGTAGACAAAGCACAACGATATGTCATTGAGAGCGTCCATCATAAAACGTTGGAATGTTTGTGCCGCGTTGCACAGTCCGAATGTCATGCGAGTGAATTCATATAACCCAAAGGGGGTGTTAATTGCTGTTTTTGGGATATCACATTCCTCAATTGGAATTTGATGGTAGGTCCTGATAAGGTCAATTGTAGAAAATATTTTCTTTTTGGCCAAAAAATTAGTGAAATCATACAAATGAGGAAGAAGAAATGTATCGGGGGTGGTATTAGCATTTAATCTACGATACTCGCCGCAAGGACGCCAATCACCATTTAATTTTAACCATGTGAAGAGGACTGGTCCAATTGCTTTTAGAAGGGCGGCAAATCCTCCGTTCGACCAAATAATCAAACTTTTTTTGGCATTTCTAATGTTTTTCGTCAGTAAGTTTTGATTAGGGAATTATTAGCTGCATATAAAACGGAAGAAAAGCATGATGAATTTTTGACCTAATTGAAGGAATCACGCAAACGTCAGCCCCAGAATCGACTACAAACCTGAGCTCATACTTTTTATCGTGAATGAATAGGCGAAACTGTTTAGGGCCGGTATCACTAGTCGCCCCGTCTAAGGATGGGCCAAATTGTTTCCTCGATTATATGGTTTTTTGCATTTAAAAGCTCTATTTCTAAACTTTTCGTGATACCAACACCAATTCCTGAACCTAGGGGTTCTAGAATTTGATCTATTTCTTCTGAAAGGTAAAAGTGAAGGACTCCTATTTTGAGTGGCTACTATTTGGTCCACTTTTAAAAACAGCTCAGCTAACTGTGTCTCGAGATTAGTTACACTGGGTTTTTCTTTCTTCTGTTCGGCGACAAAGAGTTTGTGATCCTCTGTTATTTTCAAGAGTTTGTCTGCTAGTAGTGCTAATTCCAATAATTGTTGACTGGAAACCGAGGGCACAGCCTGCACTCTTTCAGGTAAGCGTTGTAGTCATAAAGACTTCAAAAAATCATCATCAAGTTTGCCGTGTGCCAGATCTCTTATCTGTCTTGGTAAGAAAGATGGACGTTTGTCTCCCAATTCAAGTTCCTGTAGAAGTTTTTTAATCTTTTTTCTTTCAGAGTCTGCGAATCGTTCAACCAAACGGGTTTTGAGAGTTTAATAAATAATATACAAATAATTGTTTTTATATGTTAAATATTTTTGACACTTGAAACATCAACTACCAAAAACTCAAAACTTATCACTAAACAACAATAATTTAAACTTCTCTATTGACACAGCTGGCCCGTGTCTTTCATACCCTACAGACATTTCATGCGTCAATCAAAAATTACATAGAATTATAATAGCATTTCTACAAAAACAATTTTAAATTAACTGTTTACCAAGTTTGTATCATCAAGGTTTGGAAAATTTTTACTGGCTGATGTTTGGAAAGTGTTTGCATCATCTACATATTTTAAGCAAGTCTTTTTTTGAACTTTTAACTTATTGTAAAATAAAACATTTTAACTTGTTTATTAAAATTTTTTAGATTTAAACATAAACATCATTGAATAATCTTTAATTTTCAGTAATATATTTTTTTAATTCTTTTAATTTCATGTCAGTTTTTTTACCATTTTCTAAATTTTTGGTCAAGATTTTAAGCGTTATCATTCAGAAACCGCAATAAACCAACAGATATTATTGGATATTTAGATAGTTTTGAAGAGACTTTGAGGCTATTTTATGAGAAAATTAATTAATTATCATAACGCAAATATGTCTCATTTATTTATTTATTTATTTATTTGTATGGTACATTTTAAATATTGTATTGTAATGTAAGTGTTATGTATTGTGCCCTAAAAGATCAGTATAAACCTGTATAGTGTGGTGACAAAACCGTGTGCAATTGTGGATCGGTTTGTCTTGGCAAAGCATTTGCTTCAAAGTTTAGGAAAGCTACTAAAACTTAAACATGGAGCTGGTTACGGTGATTTACTTTCTATATAATAAGATAGTGCAAATAATCATTTTTATTTATATTTGCCACTAATTATGGCTGCAACCTTTTTCAAAATTGATTTTGGAAAATGAAAAATCGTACCGACACGATATTAACCTACGTCAAACTTTTTAACTAACAAAAACATTGAGGTTACGCGCCACGTCGATAGTTGCATAGAGAACAGGTTATAAAAAAAAATACAAAGTAGCTACACTGTTAAAATCCAACTACACCAATAACATGTAAATGCAATGTGGTTTGTATGCATTTATACTGTGGGTGGTAATAAAGAACTTTATTCACAAGACTAACATAGAGAAATCTATTATTATATTAGTGATGGGGCGCAATTTATTATTCGTTCCGGGTTTTCAAGCGTGGGACACAATCGAGAACAAAATGTACGCTCCTACGATGGTTAATGAAATATAAAGGTGTCAAAACTTTCTCTCTTAAAGGAAATCTCACAATTCTTCTTTTTTTTTACGATTTGTCACACGCAAAGCAATAATAAAAATGTATCTATGATTTGACTATATTTAACAAACACGATTATTTCGGTTAAAGACAATAATTTTTTTACAAAACACAATACAATAAACCTCAAGTTACATGAAAACAAATATAAAATTCTTTAGATAATTTTAATTCAAGTGCCAGATTGTCCCAAACATAATGTCAGGTTGATGATGTCTTGAACTAACTGTAACAATCTTTATATGTTTCCTTACTTATTAAGAACAAAAAACAAAATAGAAGTAATAAGAATATTAATAACTCTACCTTTTACTTATTTTAAAATTGTGAAGCTTAATATTTGTTGCATACTCTAATTTTTCATTTTAATACAGCAAATGCTTTTAAACTGGGCAGTTCTTTTTAATTTGTTTCAAAATGAAATTGTGAAAAGCCAATGTTATAGAGGTAAAGAATCTACCTAAAAGAGAGACAGTTGATATGCTTTTTACGAGACGAAAGGGTTTATGGTCTAGCTTTTAATAAACTAAACAGTAAAAATACCCTACACATTAAAATAAAGTACATACATAAGAAAACTGTTTTATATACTACATGTTAATGTAATGGAAAACATGTTAAAGGGAAGCAATTAAAGCTTGAGTTTCGTCAACGATAAATCATTGATGGATTAATTTAGCAATAAAAAGTTTATTGTGTTTACGGTTAAGAGTTTGTTTTGTTTTTCTTTGGGAATAATCCACGTTAATCACTTTAAATTAACAGATTTATATTAATGTTAATTCTTCGGGTGTAAACTTGACGTAAATTACACTTGAACTTACCTAAAATATTTTGAACTTGTCAAATTATAACGCTGATGATTTACATTGTTCTCAAGTCACGCAAAATATATAGCATGTTATTCAGATTGTTACACTATTTGTTTAAAGTTTTTTTGCTTAGCGTATGTTTAGCGTAAAAACTTCAAAATTTAAAGGAGATAAATTTTTTCGTAGCAGTCAGAAATTGAATCTGGAAATGACAATAATATAAAGCACATATATTTTAAATATCTCAAGAATTTTTTTGGCTATTAATAATACGTTCTCAAAGTCGTAAAATATTTTAATCTTACATTAACAAATACTTATTGAACAAAGAACGTTGTTTAGATTTATAGACTAGAAACCTCTAATTGGGATTGTATTCGTAGTTAATAAGTAATTATAACCCATGTAGAAGGATATTTTTTGTTGCTTGAGAACGTAATATTCAACATAAAAAAACATCATTGAAGTGAAGTAAAAATAAGAAAAGTTAAGGGCCATACCACCTTTTGGAGACATTATAGAATGCATAACTATCATCAGATCGTATCTACAGTTGTCTTTATTAAATTTTATTTCAATCTAAAAGCGAACTAAATTACCAGAACAATGAAATTAGATTGTCAATATCAAAAAGGCTTTAAACAATTATCCAAGACATTATATATTTAAGGGAAAGGGAAAGAGGCATAGAAGAAGAATTCATAAAACAATATCAAGAAATAGAAAAAGGTGGGAGGTAAAGGAGATCAAGAAAAGAATTACCTAATATGTAAAAAGAATAAGTAAACTATTACACATTTATGGAGGAAGTAAAACTATAGAATAGAAATGTAATAACATAAATAGAAGCATCGAGTAGGAAAGAAACCGAATTCTTGGTTTAATCATGAAAATAAGAAAATTCTTAGGAACAAAGATAAAGCAACATTGGAATCGCTAAAAATAGGAAAGGACGAATGATTCAAAACATACCAGAAGAGCAGAAAAAATGTACTAAATTAGAAGGAATTAGAAAAAGATGATAAGAGTGATTTTAAAACATTTAAATATATTAAAACCAAACGAGTACATAAAATATGGCAAATATTGAGGACGAAAAATTGATAAAACATTTTGCAAATGTACACTAAATTGGTGTTCTCTGTTTTAATTATTTGTTTTTAAATTTTTTGCGCTAACGAACCAATCCACAATTGCACGTGGTTGTGTCAGCATAATATAGAAGTTTATATTGATCTCTTGGGGCATTGTGTACATGATGTTAATTAAGTATGTATACAAAATTTAAGATTTTGTTTCGTATAATAAAAACATAGTCGTTTTGGACCTATGCTTAAATGTCTTAAAATTGAGTAAAACAACATTCTGAGTTTAGCCACATTCTTAATTAACACCCTGTATAACATTTCCATCTCAATATAATAATGATAAATAATTTAATGTACCATACGATTAATTAAATAAACAAATAAATAAGTAAATTATATTTTGTTTAGTTATTAAACTAGAGAGCTATGTTGAAGTTCAGTTTGTACGCACTTGGACTTAAATAAAGCCCAGGCCTTAAGGCGATTTTAAATTTTTATTTTGTACATTTCTTAACTAATTCATGTAGATTTTTGTTGTTCAGTTAGTTATTCATGTATATACAATATAATAAAATAAATGTGCATTTTCATTTATCCTAAATCCTTTCTTGAAGAACTTTATATAAAGCACAGTAATTATTAATTACTACTTAACGCGATTCCAGTGCATTTGTATGTTTTAAAAGGAATAATGCATAAGTCTTATTAGTGTTAGTGGTATTTCCCTAACCAATTAAGGTTGATATACTTTTGAAAATATATCCGTAACAATACCACAATTACAATTTCATTTAAAGTGTTTTCCAAATAAGTTTAAAAGTATTATATTACAAATCTTATAAATATATTTCACATTTTCGACAATATTCTTTGAATGCTTTAGTTTCTAAAGTATGTTCTATTGTGCTACCTGCAGATTGCTTATACTGTAAGAAATACAAAATTAGAAAATTTTATTAAAAGCTGAATAGTCAGTACCGTAATAGCATTTTTTGTACTCATAGCCTAAAATTACTGATTTCCCGGTTATTCTCGATGCACGAAAAGTAGCAATTCCCGCACCGCGGTGTTTTTTAGTTTCCGAGAAAATAGAGAAATTTTTGTTAGGTTGGTATTAGTCGACAACGCAAAGCAAACTGCTGTTCACAAATTATTTATTAACACTACAAAAAGTGCTTTTATTACATAGAACACAATTCTAAAACGTAAGTAATACTAAACACAAAGCGTTGGTTTTTGGTTTTTCTTAAATTATTATTGTAATTTTTTAGTTTGTCGATCCTCCGAGGGTGAATGATGGCAAACAATCTCTGAATGCTGGTTTGGTATTTCATATTGAATTAATTAAGAGAGTAGATAATAAAACGCATTTAATTCTTGTGAAAGTTTGAAAATTTTTAAAAACCGAATTTTGATTATGAATTATAATGATAACGGTCTATTAGGATTTTTGGAGTTATTTAAGCTATAGTATATATATAAGCTTTCTATTGTTTTTATTTTTAGTATCGGTTCGCTGATGATGATAGCTTAGCTATTGAAACACGTGTCCGAGTAAAGTTTTTTGTTCCAGTTTTTTGGTGTTTTCCCGTTTGTTAGCAATCAATGTTTTTCAAGTGAAGACCAAAAAGTGCATTTACCTGTTAAATATTCGCACATTTACGACACAGTTGGTACATTCTTTAATTTCAACTCCAGCAACCTCTATAGTAGTAGAAGGTTTGTTTGGGCCTTCTATGTCAACAAATTTGTAGGAATAAGATGTTGATGGCTTGTCAGTTAACAAGTGTGTTGGTTGACTTGGTTGAATTTAGTTGGCAATTTCAATTTTGTTTCGTAGTCAATCCTGAATATACGATTAACACACTGTTGAAGATCTCCATCGTCCATGTTGTTTGATACCTACCAAACTCTCATCACGATTGGCCAACAACGTGGCTGAACTTCTACGGAAGCAATGACGAGTAAAGGTCCAAGGTTCTGGAAACCTGAGAAATTCTGCTTTTTTTTATTGGGATTTTGCCGATAGCGTTTATCCCCACGGGAGTATTAACACATTTTCCATTGGTGTATGTAAGGAAAAATTGTTGATTATTTGATTTTTGAAGATCATTATATTTTTGCTGTTTGACGATCCATAGCATATGAGTAACAGCCTATATTCTTAGAACGCTTGTTTTTGTTTCTGGAATAGATTACTAAGACATCCTTTCGGAAGTCAATATCAGCGGGTTTCATTTTACCAAGTTCTTCTCGCTTTAACGCTTCTGATATATTTAGTATTAGTGCGATTATATACCTAATTTTTTTGAGAAAATATATCCCGCATTCGCATTTACCTTCCCGAACTTGTTAGGTAAATAACTATTACGTCATAAGTCCAGAAAACTAATATTTCTGATGTATGTCGTAATGCGTTTTGTTTCATACGGCAATTATTAAATTACTACAAAAATAATTAAAAAAATCAATTTTTGAATTGCAAATATGATCATCTAGATATGGTCAAGACTCATTTTGCTGATTAAAATCATTAACTTAAATAGTCAAATTCCTTCATTGTATGTGCTGCACTAAATGTTATTACTAATGATATTCAAAAAAATCTATAAATATATGAGAATTGTTAATTTCATGTTCAATTAAAAAAAAAGATTGAGGAAAACTGACGTTAAGGTTTTGATTGTGACAGTCACTATGCTCTGGTACTTAGGGTAATCGGAAACATCTTTGCAAAAAAGGGGAAGTTATTGTGGGTTTATTAAATACTGGACTTTCAATAAGTAAAATGTCTCGCCGATGTAATATTTCTGTAAATATTGATATACTGTACTTTTCTCAATTAAGAGGGTAGTTGTGTTGTTAACAAAAAATGTTATTGCAATTTTAGAGGAGGCAGATCAGACGATAGAAAGATCGTTATGAAAAAGCTGGAGAAAGAATGTTCTCGACGTATCGTACTGATAGGCCGCTTATAACAAACAGAGAAGAAGATCAAGAAATAGTAAATCTCATACATTCATTTCTTTTATTACTTTCGTTCAACTGAAAGAGCAATTGCAATTCCCTTGCAGTATTAATACAATTAGAAAAAAATTGTTACGGTTTATTTGTAAACAAACTAACTAATAAAATAGCAGTGTTAGAAAATCTTGCCGGCAGCTCTTCTTAGTCGGGAGTGGTCGTGGGCTTATTTAAAATCTTTAGAACGAAGGCTTCTACACTGCACAAAGAATTACTTGTAGACATAAGAAACAAACCGTACATTGGTAAAAATACTTAATTATAGCGACTAGACTTCAAACACAACGCACCTAGAAACACATAGACACAGAAATATATAATATGGTTTAGAGTTAATAACAATATTCAGTTACAAAGTAATAATAACTCAAGAAAGCGAGTTAAGGAATAAGTAATAATTTGAGGCACAAGCGCCCAAATAAATTAGCTCGTCTTGTATTATAAAATTTTGAAACTCGTGGCACCGATCATTCCATGCAAGCGATTTACCAATTTCGCGTGGCAAATATTGTTATGAATGTACTTGACCAACCAATTACGGAAGGTACCGGACCTTAGTCGATTATATAAATAGTTTCAAAACGCACACGATTGATCAAATACTTTGAAAAATCTTTTTAGTTTACAGGGATTTTTTACACAGCGCAAAGGTACATTGTTAAATTTACAGCCGTAGTACGAATACATAAAACGCGACAAAAATCATGAATAACATGCATAAAAAGAATTAACTTAGCTTGTACATAGATAGGGTTTGGTGTTCGAAAGTTAATAGACAGATGTAACAGCTCTCGTATCCAAATCCGGAAATTGGACAAAATTCCGTTGATAACAGTTGTTGAGCTGTTCACAATGAACCAGATAACAAAGAAAGAGGCTTTAATGTAGGTTCAAATTCCAACGCTGGCGACCTTCACTTATAATATCAGCTCGTTACGTTAAAGTAATTTTTGGATAATTATCCATACACCAGCATAACCATAATTAAGGTAGACCCACAGAAGAAAACAAAAAGTATACAAAGAAACCAACAAAAAAAGGTGTACACAAACAGTAGATGAAAACTTATTCGCTGGTTGTACGGGATAATTTTACTTCAGTTTATACTAGATAATTAACACTTGTCTAGTTGTTCAAATTAAAGACAATGCCCAATGTACACCTTTCACATACGGATCACCAAATAGAAGAAAAAGTATGGCTTTTGACCAGCAAATTAGGAGGTATTTTTGGAACCGACAATCTCAAATGAATAAAATCCCCAGAAAAATTTACAACCCAAAATTCGTCCTCATTGCATAAGTGTAAGTAAACACGCTTGTCTATACTCTAGGGAAATTTTGCTCTACAAATCAATTTTTAATTCCGAATTTTTGTTTGTTCGTAAAATAATACCGTCACAAAATGGTATTAACTGCAATTTTGAATAAATAATTTAAATAGAGACTGGTCAACAGTTGTATTTTTTGATGAGAAAAGATTTTCTTCGTCACAGGATGCCCATGTTACATTATGGCGCCCTAACAACCAACGTTATAATGAACGCTATGTAAAACCATTAGCAACAATTGGTAGAATATCTGCAGGGGTTTGGTGTTGGATGCATAGTGTTTTCTTCAACATTCAATTTACATAGATATATCGAAATTTTAGAAAATGTGCTACTACCTACCTTGAACATTTTATATCCGGAAGATGTGGGTGATTATACATCAAATTGTGAAGTTTGCCTAGTTTTCCTGATGCAAGTCTTATTGATGAGAATAGAACGACGATGAATATAATGGCATTCAAGAAAAGACTGTTGAGATCTGATGCTTCAGTTAACTCTCACTAATTTGTAATTTGAGTAAAATTCTTTGTTTTTAATTATGTAGTAATAAACATTCTATAAAACATAAGGAATTATAAGATACATTTTGATTTACAGAATATCAACATACTAACAACATATTTTTTAAAGATATTAAATTGAAAAAACGCGAATCCATATCCTAAGTATTAAACAGATGAATAAAAGTAAGTGATGTTTATTTAACGGTAATATTTAATAATACAAAAATGTTGTTTTAAAATATATAAAGAGGTTTCCTAATTAGTCGACAAATTTGTAGACTACTTCCGACATTGACGTTTTTACTACACAATATTGGTTTAATTAAAAAGTAATCTTTACCTACGTGGTCATTAATATAATTATCCTTATAATTGTCTTAAATTTTTGTATCCGTTTTAATTGTTAATATGTAACATTTATATTTTAAAATAACTGCTAAACCTTACTTTATGATATAATGTTTAGTTAATTTAATTCCTTTATACTGACTACTTATTAATTGAAGTAGTCGAAACTAGTTGAAAAACATACAGGGTGCGCCAGAGATCACTCCCCAGTCTTGTAATTTCGTTATTTTTTATATTTTTATTATTTTTTAAAATTTTTTTAAATGAGATTAAACTCTTTATAAGATAAGTAAATACAATTTTCAAATTCTGCACTTGTATAATGGTAGCGATATTCAACTTTTTTTTAAATAGCATAATATCCTTTTTATAATATTTTGAATATTACTTTTAATTCTCTTTACAACCATATAAAAAATATGGGTCGTACATAAGAAATTTTGTTAGAAAAATACGAATAATAGTTGAAGGTAGGTTTGCCATGGAAATTTTCCTAATTTTTGAGTGTTTCGTTTATCATAATAGACAGGGTGTCCCAGAGATAAATGTAACATCCAATTAACACTGCCCTTAGTTTTGTAAAAAGCAAAAATTACTACACTTGAGTTACAAAGTTGTTTTTCTTAACCCTTAACAAGTAAAAACGTAATTTTATCATTGCAGTCGTATAAAAATAGTGTTCCTGATTCATACAAAAGTACAAATATTTGTGCTCGTGTTTAGAACCACTCGTGCTACGCTACGCTTCGCAGTCGTTTTGTTATCAACACTCGTACGATATTTACTACTTTCGACACTTGTTAGAAAAATAACTATTGCCGACTGTTCTGTACTAAGACAATTTCTTACATTACAATTAAATCATCCAAAGAAAGGTTTTTGAAAGTACTTCCTACTCTAGCTGAAAGGAGCTTGTTATAAGATTATTTCGTCCACAATTCTATCTGAATGGTCTTTATCATCAAAAGTTAAAATACAATTAATCAATTTAATAAGAATTTGTAAAATTCCCAAAAATATTTAAAATAATTCAGAAAATACAGTTTTGTATGAATGGTTTTATCATGAATTGATTTTATGCCTAAATTATTTTTTTCCAAAAAAGTTTTATTTCATGATCAACACGAATTAAAGAAGTCGATTGAATTGAATTAATGTAAAGATAATATAAATTAAAACAATAATTTTGAATAACGTCTAGGAATTACAAAGTAAACCTTTTCAAAACTACCTCTTGTTTAATTTGTTTAATTGTGTTTTTTAAATATCTGTAATATAAACCCAAGCAAGGTAAACAAACCCTTTAGGAGATTAAGTACAAGTTTTAAAATTGTAAAACTTTACTTGCATTAAGCACTTTATATCACAGGGATGTCCAAATATTAAGGTTGGTAATAAAGGTGTGGGCTTTAGTTAAGTCCACGGGTGTACAAGAAGCATTTAAGTTTAATATGAAGTAATTTGTAATGCATATGAAATTTGGAATTTTGTTTTTCAGAGGAATTAAGATTGTCTTTGATAGTACAACTTTAAATCGATTAATGATTTATTTGTAGATTGTGCTACAATAGCACGAGACGACACTAGATGTCGCAATATCTACTTATTGGTTATAAATGTTATGTTTTCCTAGCGCTAAACAATTAACTAATATTTACGTTTATAATTATTAATTGAATTAAATGTAAATCTAAACTTAGAGATATTTAACATTTATAGTTTATTGTAATATAATCTTTGCGGTTACTTAGGTATTTACTACAAAAAAATTACTTGAATAATGTTTTTGTTGAAATTTTATCAAATTTAATCGAACCTTCGTCAGAACAATGAAACTCTAAATAAAAAGTTTCATAAAATGTAATATGTGTAATACGTCCTCTCTGTCTATTCTGATTGTATGTGCTGCGCGTTTAATTTGTTTTAAACGTTTCCATTTATTTATTGTGCTATTATTAGTTACATTTTTTTTTGTTTAATGTACTTATTTTATCAATACTAATAATAATGTAAAATTTTCTACGTCAATGGTTCTGTTATTTTTTCAAACTTCGCCTTACAGAAACGATAAATTTTTTTCAATTACAAATATAAGCAATTGAGATGTCAGCACAACGCTGAAGAATAGTTGTGGTCCCACGTTCTGACAATAAAATTCCTGTTTAAATTTGTTTGTTTGAAGTAGGTTGTTTTATTAAAAAATATTTGTAATTCCTGTTAAGTATTGATTTATGGAAATTTGAAGGAAAACTTTTCAATCAATTTTATCTCTCCTTTAAATTATTAACAATATATTTACTAAAATAGCACTAAAATTACTATTACTCCACATGCTATAAATAAGATAGAAAGTTATGCGATGGATTTTCTCAATATTTATAACGAATTAAAGTTAGTATGTTATAAAAAGCAAAAAAAAAATGTATCTAGGCAGTCTATCCGTCCATATGTAAAAAAACCCACTGGTCCACTTTTTATAAAACTTATATATTAGGTAATATTGCAGAATCAATTGCAATTACACACATAGACTTTTTACAAAAATATTTATTTTACACATTTTTTCTCCAAATAGAAGTTATTTGTATTTTAATTACACACAACTTCGGCTTAAATTATTTTTTAATCCGATGAGTAATTTCTGAGGTATGACAATCACGTGATACTAATGATTTTAACAATGTCACCATTTCGAGTTTTAGGGTCAATCTCCGCTTAAAGTTAACTATGGTTTAATTTCTAAGAATACATTTGCGACAACAATTATCACTTATCAAATTAAACCAAAGTTAACTTTAAGTGGAGTTTTATAACTGGGTTTTAGTGTTAATTCTAGTAGGATCTAGCAGTCATTGTGTTTGAAGAAACAGGTATAAGAGTAGATAATTTTCTAAATAATTTTTTTCTAACTGATTCACCTTACTGTTAAATGATCTTTATTTTAATGGTTTTTATAAAGTGTCGGTGTTTTTTACGTTTTCTACCAAAAACTCCACACATGTTATACGTTCTCACACGTTTATTAGTATAGAGGACTTCTAAAGCTCCGTGACAGTGAAAGTGGCATTCAAAAAAGTTTGTCGGAAATGGAAAAAAAAACAATTTGCTGGAATGATTGAAACATCTTTGCAAAAAAATAAGTACAACAGTAAAGTTATTTAAAATTACTAAAAAATAGCTTGTTAATTATTACTTTGAATAAGAAACCTTGTTGAAGACATACAATGTTAGTGAAATGGTGATAATAAACAACGTATAAAACACACAAATGACTTTAATGTAGTTGCAAAAATTTTAGCAACTAGGTCAAAAAAACAATAAAATACAAACGAAGATATGACGTTTCGCAACAATGCTGTTGCTTTTTCAAAAAATTGCAAAATGGAGTTATATAAGAGTATTGTTTTCAATTACAGTCTGAAAAAGTACAAAATTTTTTATTAAAATAGGCAAATGAAAGACAAAACCTTCTACGCACCTGTTTAATAAGATTGACATAATTAAACGTTTCCGAGTAAGTGAATCTTTTGGAATTATATAGGATAAGTATTAAATTATCCATTTTGGAAAATAGTTGATAAATTGTTTTGTTATTATAATTTAGATTATTCATTAATTTATAAGTGATCATACTTATGTCAACTCAAAGTAAAGTTAGAGTAGTACCAACAGAAATTTGTTGGACATAATAATTTTCTTATTGGATACAATTTCCATTTGTATTAAGTTATGTTATTTATTTTGTTGATAATTATTAGGTAGTGGTTAAAAGATTATTAGTTTAGTAGCATGTTAGTAATAAATTGTATTTTGTTGTTGTTGTAATATAAATATATTAATCTAGTATTAAGTTATGATAGGTAAGGTTTAATTTTTCGATGTCACTTTTACAATTAATCGAATTTAAATGATTTTTTTAATGTGTATCATTTCCAATAAAAGACGTTTTTTAAATTTTTTCTTTATCTAGTATTTTGGGATTTTAAAGTCAAAATGATGTAAATTTTGTACGGAATGATCAGCTAATGCAGTGTTGGGTAAAAGTGGTGTTAAGATTTTTTTTAATTGAATTTTGATATTGTTTAATTCTTTTATGTAAATATTGTTTTGTTTGTCCGATATAACATTTATTACAATTTTGGCATTCTAATTTATAAATTAGTTCAGATTGTTCATTTATTGTAGTTATGTCTTTAATTTGGTTGCACAAATTTTTTTTTAAAATGTTATGATTAGTGTAAGCGGTTTGAATGTTATATTTGGTTAATTCTATTTCAATTTTTTCGAAAGTATAGGTATATAAGGTAAAGTTAAAAAGTGATGTTGATGTTTTTCTGTTTTTTCTAGTGTGAAATTATTATTAAATTCATGTCCTAGGAAATTAGGTTGTAATTCTATTTCATTCACAATTGGTTTATGTAATTTAATAATATTAATTCTTCTTATAGTATGTTTTTTAATAAAAGTTAAAGGATAGTTATTTTTGATAAGAATTTTTTCAATTAGTTTTAAATTATTGTTATGAAATTTAGGTTCAGAGAGTTTAATTGCTCTATCAACTAGGATATTAATAACACTTATTTTATATTTTAATGATGTACATGAATTGAAAATTAAAAATCTGTCAGTAGTAATATTTTTGCGGAACCAATTAGTTTCTATTATGTTGTTATTATTAATATGAAATGTTAAATCTAAAAAAATATTGTTCTTTCATTATTTTCTATTTCTAAGGTAAATTTTCGCTTATCATGGTAGTTATTAAAAGTATTTTTTATGTTTTTTATTTCGTTTTCATACGAGATAATTATAATGTCATCTACATATCGTTTATAGTAAATTAAATTTTTTTGTAATACCAATTCAGCTATTGTACTCGAAAGAGGATGTCCCATGGTAACACCAAAGGTTTGTGAGTAAATTGTTTGTTCAAAACTAAAATAGCTAGAATTCAGTATAAACTCTAAAATGTTAATAAATTCTGTTTTAGGAATGTTAGTGTATTTGTTTATTTTTTTTTTTAAATTTTATGGAATCTGTAGCAATTCAGTAGGAATGTTTGTGTATAAAGAAACAATGTCCAACAAGAAAATCTTATAGTTAAATAAAATTTTAAATTTGTTAATTGATTCTTTAAAACTCCAAGAATCTTTAATGATATTTTTATTTTTCATAGTAATGTTAGTGAGTATATTGGATAAGTATTTTGATAGTTTGTAAGTAGGACTTAAAAAAGAAGCAACTATAGGTCGTAAAGGTATTTAAACAGGTGCGTAGAAGGTTTTTTCTTTCATTTGACTATTTTAATAAAAAATTTTGTACTTTTTCAGACTGTAATTGAAAACAATACCCTTATATAACTCCATTTTTGCAATTTTTTGAAAAAGCAACAGCATTGTTGCGAAACGTCATATCTTCGTTTGTATTTTATTGTTTTTTTTGACCTAGTTGGTAAAATTTTTTTGCAACTACATTAAAGTCGTTTGTGTGTTTTATACGTTGTTTATTATCACCATTTCACTAACTTGTTAATTATATTCAAATTTAAACAAATTTTACCCGGTGTTGTTTTATTCATATTCCATTTTGTATTTCAATTGAACGTTTATTAGCTATGCTTAAATAAATAGTCAAATTTAACACACCATAGGCAAATCGAAATGTGTCCTGTAAAGTTCTTTCAGATTTCACACTCGTGTACAGGAACTTCACAAATGCGACCAAGAATGTTCATTCATTTAAAACGACAAGTGGGTTTGTAGAAGTTTTACCCTAAAAAACTGATGGTGTAATTTGTATTGATCTGGACATATATCTCAACAGTTCGTAATGAATTTGTTTGGTTTTATTAATTTTTGGTGATAGAGTAATGAAATAAATTTCCAGCATCTACATTTAACTAATAAGCCTGCGCGTTCTTATAATAAAATCTAATTATTATTCTAAGAACGAACACATTCCTATGATGAATAGTTGTGGGTGACGTAACAATATTTTTCCTTCTGTGCTTTATGCAAAATTTCTCATAATAATTAATTTTTCGAATTTCTATAAAAACACCAAGTTTTTTATTTTATCAAAACCTGCTAATACAGAATATCTAATACAATAGCGACGAATGCACAGGTTGAGGTGGACAGTGTCATTAAAAAGTGCTTTTGTGTAAAAACAACGCAGTTAACCCTTTCGGCCCTGGAGGTGGCGTTTGCCACCAACCATATTTCCGATTTTTTAAACTCCCACCAGAAGCTATATTACGCGCTATTGTCGTATAGATGGCACTAACCATTTGTATAGATTCCTACAATGCAAAAATTATCGATAAAAAGATGTTTTCTTGTAGCTAATATTATCTTCAAACTTCGTGTCGAAACATGGAAAACAAATTGCCCGGTAAGTGCCACTTTATTTATTTATATTTCAACAATAATAGTACAAAACGTTTTATCAATTATTGCCATAAGTTGTGTAAATAATGATGATTGTGTACAGTACGCAATTGCCACCATCAGGTGTACACGGTGCCAAATATTCAAAGTTTGTAAAATATGTATGTATATGATTTTTTTCTCTGTACAGAAAGTGAAATACCAGCGATTCGGTTTTATGGACGAAACCGAGTTCAAATTTCATTAGAAAATGCAGACCGAGCATTATCGGCTCTGAGGGACACTGAATCAGAAGTTGAGGACAATTCCGGCGACGAAGAAGATCTAAATGAAGATTTTGAGGAAGAGGAGTATGACGATGACGATGCAAATTCATCGTCAGATGAAGAACCAGTTGCCCCTACTGCCAGTACGTCTAAACGCAAAACCAGGAAAAATACAATATCTTGGACAAAAGAAGATTTATACCACCTGATACGACTTTCACTCCAGAAGATGATAACACCAGCAGCGCTTCAGATTCGGATTCTCCATTCGAGTATTTCATACGTTATTTTCCATTGAACATATTCACCCAATTAGCTGAATATACAAACATATATTCGGTTTTTAGCTCTGGAAAATCTGTAAACACAACCGAAAATGAAATGAGGAGACTTGTGGCACTTCATATCATTATGGGAATTATAAATTATCCTCGATTACGTCTTTATTGGGCACCACAAACCCAATTCAATTTAGTCCGCGACATTGGACTTAGCAGAAATAGATTTGAATCTCTTCGAAATAACTTACACATTACGGATGTAAACAAAGATAGGGATGAAAAAGATAAATTATGGAAGGTGAGACCTATAATAAATAGTTTCGAGAAAAGGTGTGAAGAATTACAAACAGAAGAAAATTGTTGCCTTGATGAGACTATTATACCCTTCAAAGGGCAGTTAGCGATAAAGCAGTACATCAGGGTAAGCCCAATCCCTGGGGTGTCAAGGTTTACAACTTATGTGGCGAATCTGGTATCATATATCGATCAATTGTTTATCAGGGTAGTACGACCTTACCTGAGCAACACCAATTCTCAGTTACGACTCAGTTAGTTTTGCATCTTGCTGAACGATTACCAGGAAATCATGGATATAAACTCTATTTTGATAATTTTTTCAATTCGGTTGAAGTTCTACACGAATTGTCAAATAAAGGAATTTTAGCGGCTGGTACAGTAAGATCTAATCGTCTAGGAAAATGTAATTTTAAAACTGACAAAGAACTAAAAAAAAATGGGCAGAGGAACATCCGAATCAAGAGTAACCAAAGAAGGGGACATCGTAGCCGTGAGATGGTTCGACAACAAAGCCGTCAATATGGCATCAAATTTTGCAGGTATAGATCCTGTAGACCAAGTAAGGCGATGGGACAAGAAACAGAGAACACACATATCTATTGAAAAGCCTGCGGTTATTCAATTATATAATAAAAGCATGGGGGAGTCGACAAGAGCGATTTTTAGTGGCTCTTTATCGAACATTTATTAGGTCCAAAAATGGACCCTCCGCGTAATTTTCCATTATTTCAATGTTGCTGTGTGCAACTCCTGGCTGGAATATCGTCGAGATGCCAGGAAGGCAGATATTACAAAGCAAAAAGATTTGCTGGAATTTACGTTCGATGTGGCCGAAGCTTTAGCTTTCTCGAAGGCATTGGTAAGAACATCTAAGGTAGGAAGACCCCGCTCTCGTTCAGCATCTCCAGCCGTAGCTCCTTCAGCTTCCAAAAACAGAAGCAGTGTGCACCCGTCCCTGATGTAAGGTTTGATAATCTTGGCCATTGGCCAAACCTTATTGATGGTCATGAACAGAGATGTAAATTAGAAAGCTGTACCGGAAGATCTCGCACCAAGTGTGAAAAGTGCAATGTTTTTTGTTATAATAAGAAAAATAACTGCTTCAAGCAGTACCACGTAAAATAAGGTATTTTTGGATCCATTATTTTTGTTTTCTTTACCTTTCTGGACCTAGTGGTGGCAAATGCCACAGCCTCCTGGCGTGCTTACGGGTGTACCAAAAATTACAAAAAAATTATCTTGTAATGTCTATACACATCTATTCCCTAAAACAAATATAGTTTCATTTTAAAGCAAATATAAAAAAGTCAGGGCTGAAAGGGTTAATAAACGAGCTGCTTGCAAAATGTGTGAAAACGTGTTTCATGAAGGCTGTTCAAGAAGAGCGGACGTTATTAATCTTGAGAATGGACAAATAATCTGTAAAGATTGTGCTTCAAGTAGTAATAACCTTGACGAGTGCGCATTTACCAAAAAGGATACCAGTTCTACCTTAAAGTTATTGGTGCAATTGATGCTATCAAAGGATGCTATTGTTGCCACCAAAAATGACCTAATAATATCTTTAAAAGAACAGATTCAATATCTTCAAAGTAACGTCGGTATAAACGAAATTCCTGATAGTAAAACTATTGTTCCGTATCATCTTGGCCCGTCAATCTCCAAAATAATGAAAAAAGTATAAATAAACAAAACTCGCAACATACCTTGAGTTTTACCAAAATTACAGCTAAAAAACAGCTGAACAAGATGAGTGAGTGCAATAATCTAGTTACTCTTGAATCGGTTGATAAAGAAACGAAAAAAAATACGAAAGAGGTACTCGACCTAAACAAAAAAGAAATTGGCTTGGGTAAGAAGAATTATACTGATGGGTGGGTTACGATTAATCGAAAAGGAGAAAAAGAAAAATTTACTACTTAAGTGTTAGGTAGTGCGATTAATGAAACAATATCAGCCGTTGAAAAATTTTCAGACATCAATGTTTGTAGAATGAATCCTCTAACAACTGAATGTGAAGTAATTAATTATTTAAACTCAAAAGGTTTTGATAAAGTAAAGTGTACTAAAATGAAATCTAAACGCCCCGACGAATATGCTTTTTTCAAGGTATCGGTACCATCTAATCGGGTTACCGACATCAAACATCCCGAAATTTGGCCATTACATGTGCGTGTAAACCCTTTTTTTCATTATCTAGGCCCGAGAACCAACACGAACTGTTCAATACAGCTGTTGGCACTAGTATGCTACTAAGATTTTTATACTTAAATATCAGAAGCATTAAAAATAAAATGGAAGAATTTCTTGTTCTTATTAACATTATCAAGCCAAACGTTATCTGTTTAACAGAACATTGGCTGTCCGATAACGAAGTTCAATCTTTCTACCTTAATAGATTTACCACAAGGGCTAACTTCAGTAGAAAAATAAGTAAAGGGGTGGTACCCTGATATCAGTGCTCAGTGGAATAAAAACCAGAAATATTACGTTTGAAGCTGATCCTGTGGAAAAGCATTTTGAATATTTGTTGACCGCGGTTATCGTTTAAGTGATTAACTATGTACTTATTTGTGTATATCAATCACCATGTGGTGACATTAATTTATTTACTAATAAGGTGTTTCAAGTCTTAGAAATGAATTATAGTAACAAAAAACAAATGATTCTGTGCGGGGATTTTAACGTTAATTTCTCTGATAAAGACGATATCAACGGTAAAGAAATAATCTCAATTACAGAGGGTTTCGGTATGCTGTCGCATTGTTTGGAATACACCAGAATAACTGCATGGTACAAATCTCAACTTGATAATTTTTTTAGTAGTATTTTACTATAACTGGTTGATACCAGGATAGATGAATCTTATCTGTCCGATCATTTTAAGCTCTATTCAGAGGTTAAAATAGATCCGGTTGTTGATTCTGGCCCTACTTGGTAACTGTCAAGACATTATGGAAACAGTAATATAAATGAATTTAAAAGAAACTTAGAAACTGAGAATTAGATTGCGGTTCTTGCAGCTAATGATGTCGATTACATGTATCAAAATTTTTTAATAGTTTTTATTATTAGTTTGATGTAGCATTTCCCAAAAAACTTAAACCGATTAAAAAGAATAACAATAACTGGATTAATTCGGAAATTAAAATCCGGTCTGCTAGAGTAAATGATCTATACAAGTTGGCTAAACAATTCAATGAAATTTATTTAAAGCGCGAGTTCAGAACACAAAAACGGTGACTTAAAGCTTACATAAAGGACCTAAAAATTAATTATAACAATAATATAATTAAGTTGTCACAGAATAAAATTAAAACGGTATTTAGTATGTTTAAGAAAATTAAAGCTAATAAAAACACCTCAAAAATCAGTACCATTTATTTAGAGTCTATTTTCAATCTCTGGCGACTAATCATAATAAGAAATTCACAAAAAGTAATTCAAGTATTTCAGAATGTATATTTTTTTCACCAACCGATTCAACAGTTCGTTTTCTCCGTGCTAATTAACCGATTATTTCCAGACCAAAACATTCTTTAATCAAGAAAATATTAATAATAAAAGTAAAAACAATGAAGCCGTCACGATGGCAAATTTATAGGAAAGGTAATACTTATATTAGGCCGGCGTAAATAATTTAGGTTTAAACTAAGACTTGTGCATAATATGACAAGAAATTTCATATCATACCGTTTAAAAACTAACAAAACAGAGATATCTTGCGTTAATGAATGCAGTCCCAGTAAAATAAATCGTCTCAATCGGATAATAATTTTTCGAAAAAAATTGGAAAAGTGGAATATTTGCGCTTTTTTTTTTAAAATTCGTAGAATCGTTATTTTTTGAGATGTAGCGTAAATCTTTCGAGAAATGAGTGCAAAACCCTGCAATTATCCGGCAATTAGTTTATGCATATTTGCGATTTAAACTTTTTTAACACAATAACTTTAATTGAAGCTGAGTGCTCGCGTGGTGGTCCGATTGTCAGAAATAAAAAATAGTTGTAAAGGTGAAATGAAAAGAAACAAAACGTATATATTTTCATTTTGCGATAAAGTGATATTTGATACGCAAAATGCATTCAAAAATGACCCTGCTGCTACCGCTGTTTGATGGCGATTATAAAAGCGTTGCTAGTGGTCGGATACCCCCATCACTCCTTCACCTTCTCACTCAGTGAATGTCAGTCATCTTTGCATGCATGTTTCATGTATCAAATATTATTTTATCGAAAAATGAGAATATACTTTTTGTTCCTTTCCATTTCACCATCACAACTATTTTTTATTTTTAACAATCGTATCATCGTCGAGGTAACCTTTTTGTGTCCTCCAACTGTTTCCGTGAACGAGACACCAGCCTTCCTAAAGATACTGCTCCAACAAGAGGTCGTCAACTTAGAGCAAAATGATAGGACGGGAGCAAAAGGAAACCCTAAAGACGGGTAAAGGTGCCAGTCAGCCTAAAAGAATGTATTTCACCCTTAAGAACGCATGTTAGTGCTTTGGGGAGTGTTACCTTTGCCGCGTTATAGGGCATACAGTTTTTGAAGGAAGGGGAGGTTTATAGCAATTGTACGTTTGATCACGTTGTTCCGATACTTAATGTATTGTTGCGTCATAAAATTAGCCTCTTCTTGACCAACTATCCCCTATTCTCCTACTTCTTCGGCGTCCTGCTACAAATCCAGGGGGGTGATAAAGTTTGGGTATGTATTCGGTTGTTTTACTTAATTTAGACACTTCAAAACTTTTCTGTCTATTTTAAATTACTTAATTACCTTCACCTAATAGAATACCTATTAACCGTTATCTCGTACAACTAGTTCTGACTTTTAATATTTACTTCTGAGAGTACAAGCAGTCTCCGGTGATTAGCGTTTGTTGCGGTTCAAGGTGCTGATCACTTCAAACTATTTGAATTAGGAATCTTAAATTCGGTTGCGATCTCGATACATATTCGTAACTTTTCAGCTAAGCTGCTCTGTTTTGCACGGACTAATTTGAATTCGGTCATTTTGTGAACATATATTTTTTATTATCGCTTTATTAATCTATAGGAATTCCTAAAAACGCTTATCAGTAAAACAAAGCCAAGCAGCAGGCATTTATTCATAACCTTGTTTTTTCTATATTACCGTGTAGTTACATAATCATTGTTTACATTTTATTCATGCATTCTAACATCAATATACGTCATAAACATCGTCTCTCTTACTTCCCTTGCTGTAGTTGCCAGAGGCAAATATGTAAATTTTAAACCTGCGGAAGTCTTAAGGGATTAACACCTTCCCAGGTACACTCATGAAATTTAAAACTTGGACACCACAATTTCTGTAAACAAAAGTTTGCACATTGTGAAGCGGGCTTAAGGGTATCATTTACAATTCTAACAGCAGGTAGTCGCAGGTTGTGCGCAACTGGATACAATCAAATAACTTGTAGCTGTTACCCTGGCCAGCAAAAAGCCCAGATTTTAACATTATCGAAAATGTTTGGGATCGAATATTTGCTGTTATCCGAACACAACAAGGGCCAAATTTTATACCAGTAAACCGTAATGCACTAATTGCAGCCATTGATACCGCATGGGAATCGATTAATATTAATTATATTGATACCTTGATAGCGTCAATGAGCAGACGCCTCCAAGAATGTATCAATAATAATGGAGGTCACACCCATTGTTGATTTCTTATATTTATTTATATAGTAATACTTTTATTTAAAAAAAAACGTTTTTATTTAATTTTTAAACTATAACTTGGTATCTTAATTATAATTATGTAATAAATTTTTGTCAAAAACAACTAAATATATACGTTGACAATAAAAATTATATTGATACCTTGATAGCGTCAATGAGCAGACGCCTCCAAGAATGTATCAATAATAATGGAGGTCACACCCATTATTGATTTCTTATATTTATTTATATAGTAATACCTTTATTTAAAAAAAACGTTTTCATTTAATTTTAAACTATAACTTGGTATCTTAATTATAATTATGTAATAAATTCTTGTCAAAAAACTAAATATATACGTTGACAATAAGAATTGCCTTAGTTTTTATTTTCACTTTTTATATTAACTACAGAAAAAAATGAAACGTCATAAAATATACATTTTGTAAGGACTAAATATTATGAATAGAGAGTTTAATGATTTTTTTAATAACTTACAATAATTAGTAGGTTAGATTTATTTAAAAATAAGTAATAATCAGTCAACCCAAATAACCATGTTTAGTTTTTGATTTAATTTAAAAGTTATTGCTTGTAGACGTTTTTTAAATCAAAATTATTTCTAATTTTATTTTGTAAACAAAATTTTGATTCGATAATTAATCGAGCTATGGTGTTTAATTAGCGATACCTTCAAATATATTCTTTAAAGAAAAAATTAAGTAAGCAACGTAAATTACCTATTTTCTAAAACGTGCTTAGTGTAATGATTCATTCTACAGTCCTTCTATAAGATAACCCCTGCTGAGACTACCTGCTGTTAGAATTGTAAATGATACCCTTAAGCCCGCTTCACAATGTGCAAACTTTTGTTTACAGAAATTGTGGTGTCCAAGTTTTAAATTTCATGGTGTACAAGTTTCACAAAAATTGTCATTTGCTGTCACACTTTGTTCTTGATACTGGGTAGTTGTTTAGCAATCGTTGATTATAAACATTTTAATTTTTATCTCTGTTTGTCAAACTGTAATATTCTCGCATTTCCATCGCGAAAATGAGGTTTTAGTGCATTCACATATAACAAATCGTTTGTTAATTTCTTAATAATAATATTAAATCAGTAATACGCTGTGTTAGAAGGCTAATTACCGTCAGTTGACATATCTACTTGTTAGTGCCAATGAAATCGTCAGCTTGCTATCTAAATAGTAGTGTTGCAAATTGCAATTAATAGGACGCATTCAACAGAGCCGAATTGTTCATTGAAAATTGATATTTCTGAATTTTTTATTAAATTGATTATTGAGAATGAAAACCAGTTCTTATGTATATAAATTTTATTGCAAAAAGTGTAAATAATTTAGTTTATTTAAAATACTTTTTAGAACTCTGTCCAGAAACTTTACCTTTACAATCGTCAAAATCGACTAGAAAATTGTTGATTACCGGCCTAGGCCGGTAAAAATTTAGTAGGGTTTGTTAACTCTAGAGGGCAGGTTGATCCGTTTGCATGTGTCATATGATAATCACAATTGTTGATAACCATCATTTAAAGTTGGTTTCATGTAAGATTTTAAATAAAAGTTAACCAGAAACAAAAATTCAAATGTTTGCATTTAATCACAAATCTCAAGGCTCAAGATGTTGGAAGTTTTGCAGTATGTAAAATAAAAATTTATTTGCACATTTATACACCTTTAATATTGTAGGTTATAATCAAATTCAGCTGTTATTTACAACATAGTATCTGGGCGTTTGATGCATTTAAGTTCAATTTCGAATAGTCTATCACATTCTGTAACTTATTAAATCTAAATCCGATCTGCAAATCAAAATCTGCACAAATAGGTTTGTTCATCTTAAAATAAAGTCGCATAAGAAATTGTTGGGTAGAATTCGCTTCTTTGTTAAACACACTGATGCGACTGTAACCAATCCTTAATCAACTCAAGAATTGTCAGGTAGTAACGTGTCTACTCTAGTTAAGTGTCGACTTTCAAATGACTTGGATTGGTGTCTGAGCTCAATGCATCTGATCGACTAAAATTCTATTTTGCCTAACTTCTGTTTGATTTTGGGGTATAAACAGGTTCGAAGTTTGGAATTTCGATTTAATCTTACATATTTTGGTTTGCTATTTAAAATTACAATTCATAGTAAGTATAATTTGTAATTTAATCCCATCATTTAATTTGATTTGTAAATTCCCACGGAAAGACAAACATCCTTTGTGGATCCGCTACCTTGTTTGAAAAGTTTCAATGTAGTGTCAAATATTTCTACTCTTCATGTATAGTCTCGGTGGCCTGTGAGACGTAGATACAAATATCATTATAATACCATTTCTGATCTAGAGAGCACTTTGTCTGCCATACTATGATGCTACATTGTATCATAAGGTATAATGAATAAAAGTGTTAGTAATGTGTGTTGAATGTTTATGTAATTGACTACACTACATTAACAAATTTGACAAATATTTGTGAAAAGCATTGAAAATTTTAAACATCAATAATGGGAATGAACTTGCTGTTATGGCAAGGGAGAGCTGGTTGACTTTCTAATTGATTATCAATTTTATTATACCACCTACAGAATCTTGTATAATATTTTTTACAACTGCATCGGTTTTTCAGTCCCCTTGTCTGTTTAATCAGGTCCTCTTCTTAAGACAACAAATTTTAAAGGTAATAAACCGTCATAGCTTTGTTGTGCAGAAAGTTCATGGTTTAACAACTTCTGAATATGTACTCGAAGTTATTTATATTGTAGGTTCAGTTAGTTTAAGATGCTTAAGTTTCACTCATACGTTAAGTTAGTTTAGGATACTTTAAATTTAGTTATAGTCACTTGTTTGGATACAGAAAAGGTACTTATATATCATATTTTTATCAGGAGATAATCTTTATTAGGTGCTTCATTTATAACATTTTGAATATGCCATCAAAATGTTTGTTATTGACTTACGACCATATTGCGTACAATATTGTTTAGTTTACCGATGTATTTGTATCTTCCATTTATTGTTTTATATAGAAATAAAAAGCAATTATAAAAAGTCAATAGTACTTGATTTTTTAAACACACACACACACACACACACACACAATGTCATTCCCCTATACAAAAAGAAAAGTTTGATTTCTAATTTTGTACTTGTTGGTTAAATAGTTTGTATAGTGTTATGTACCCAGATATATTTTAAATTATAAATAAAGTATGAGTGCAGTAAACTACTTAACAGCATTTAATATAATATCATGCATAAATGAAATTACTAGCACATAGTTTGTTTTGAACAAAAACAATTCATTATTCAACAAGTTTACTCATAAATATTAAAAACTACACCGAAACGGTCGTCAACAGAAGAAAAACAATTTCAAAACGAGAGATGAAAATACTGCTGAAAATACGATTAGATCAATCAATTTTTTCGTAACATTTCCGTTTTTAACGTTCCAACTATGGCTTTCACTAATGAAACACGTAAAATTAACTTCAGTAATAAAATTGGACGAAAAATAATTGCGTTATCTTTCTCCAAAAAGTTTTGTTAGGTTAAATCACTAGAAAACTTTCACATTAGTGTATTAGTGTGACAGAATATGTAAACGCATATACGTTAGAAATTAAGCATTCAATTATCTCTTAGGAACTAATCTTTAAATAAATAATGACAAATTTATTGCCCATTCTAATTAAACATTTAGGTATTTCTTAAACTCACGCAAGTTGAATATAAAACAAAATTTGTTATAGAGAGCAGTACATAAATATTAAATAAACCGGAATTTTAAAAGGATTATAACTATCCTAAAATCGATACGCATAAAAATGATGTTTTTATCAATGGTAATGCATTTTATTTATTTCATAGATGTTGTTTTAGTTATCGATTTGATTTTAAGACGTTCTATGGTGAGCCTTAAATTGTTATTGTTAGTAACACGCGCGCCAAACCAAACAATTTGAATAAAAGGTCGTAACTGTCGCAACAATTTGAAACTAATTTTTTAACCAATATTATTACTTTAATAAACTATTAAACTTATGTTTCATGCAAGGGAAATAGTTCAGAAATTAATTAAAACTTATTCTTATAAATAATGGCATTTTATAAATCTTTAATTTAATCGTTTTTTAGAATTCTTTGTAAAATTAATTATATTCGTCCAAACTTAGATTATCAGTATTCAATTTTATATCCTTATAGTGCAGGTGAGGAACAATAAAACACTCTTTTGAGTTAAAGTTTTGAATTTGCTTTTTAGCTGTATAATAACTTTAGAAAAATCTAAAGTTTTGATCCTGTGTATTATGTACGTTTATGTCTAATCAAATTTAGAAAAAAACATTTTTAACATTTTGTTAGTTGATTCTTTGTCCTCGAATTCATGTGAATGAAATATATTACAGTTTTTCTATATTTAGTAAACCTTACACATATTTTATATAAAATGAAAAAATTGCTTGAATTTAAGTAGCTTATACCAATACTTCCAGAGTTTCGTAAAGTTATAAATTAAATTTTTAGTTAACTAAACTTGTAAAAGTATTGCTGTTAAAAAACGTTTAAACTCTGAACTTATCAAATTGCTATTAAGAAATGTTTATGTAATCTATAGTGACACGTAAAAATTGAGAGAAAGCTTATAAAATTCTTAAAGTTTAACCAACTAATCTTGCATTGGTGATATTTTTTACTCCACATTTTATGAAATAAAACATAAAACTTTTGTTTAAATTATTTTTTGATCCGATAAGTAATTACTGAGATATAGCAATCACGTGACATTAATTATTGTAACATTATCTTTCCTAATATCAATTTTACAAAACAATGAGGAAAAAAGTTGTTGGAAATTCTATTGTCTATAGCTTTTGTTTGAACCATTTTTTTAAAACTCTATATTATTTTCGCTTAACAGTGCGATGTGGAGTTCTGCGGTAAATGCTTGTTTATCATTTGGCTGCATTTTCAAATAACCATGAAAAGTTGATTTAATCAAATGAGTATTAATTCAGTTACATACTCCATCTTTGAACATATTTTGATGACAATGATGATTCTTAATTTTAAAAATAACAAATGACAAACATGCATTATTTCAAATGTGAATTCCTTTATCAAATGATATTAAATCCTCGCCATTAGTTATATGTTAGTTTCACGAAACGCATTTTTGACATTAATTATTTCCTTCCAATTTTATAATTTTTGAGTATTTCTCATCTTTAAAGTTACTACAAACATACAATTCCTCTATTTAGAGTTTTTGTTGTTACTTTAAATAATTGTTATCTTCTTTGCTTAATAGGTACACTTCTTTTCGTTGCTCACACGTTGTTTTTTTTTAACTATTATTTGTTTACTAAGTTTGACTTTCGTAGTTTATTTTTAAAGTAATCAATCTTTCTATTTATTGGTAAATTATTAAGGACTGAGGGCGAAAAACATTAACATTGAAAAATTTGCATAACTTTTAAACCGCTAAATAAATTTTCAAAGAAAAAATTAGTTTTGGATAGGTTATTTATTATATAAAAATTAAGAAAAAACAAAAAATCAATCGGACTTATCGTCATAAAAAATGTTGAGCTTGTCGGGAATGGTCTCCATCATGGCTTTTATGGTGGTGCTCGACACTTTCTTGGTCGCTACGGTTCACATTTTTCTAAAACTTTCAGTCGATTTTGTAGCCTTTTTTGTCTGACTTAAGCTTCTTTTCACCAAAGCCCAGTACCGCTCGATTAGGCGAAGCTTAGGGCAATTTGGTGGGTTAGCCTCCCTGGGTACAAAATCGACATGATTCTTTTCGTACCATTATTTTGTCTGCTTACTGTAATGGCACGAAGCTAAATCCGGCCAAAAAAATGTGGATACCTTATGTTTACTCAGAAAAGGCCGCAATCTTTTTTGGAGACACTCCTTCGTGTAAATATCGGAGTTAATTGTTCCATTTGTTGTGAAAGATTGGCTTCTTTCACCGCAGCTACAAATCACCTGCCAAACGAGATATTTTTTTAGAAACTTGGACTTTATTTTAGTTCTAAACTTCTTAGGAACATTTCCTCGTCCACAGGAAACATAAACCTCCTGACCAAGTAGTTGAAAAAAATCGGCGAGGACGTAAGTCTCATCGCCCATCACGCAACATTGACGTTTTTGGAAAAAATATGCTCTCAACTTTCTGGCTCGTTTCTTGGCTTCAATGTTTTCTCCGCATTACGATCTGGAGTTGTTTAAACTTTGTAGGACTTAAATCCACTCTTTTTTATTTTTTGAATTGTCTTTTCCGACAAGTCGACTTTTGCAGCTAATTTCCGGTTCGATATCAGCGGATTTTTAACCATCGCAGATATTGCCTTTTGCACTTTTTTTGGTGAATGAAAACCCTCTAGTCGTCCACTACCTGGTTTCCGTGTTATGGTAAAGTCTTCCTTGTACCGCTTGATGACTTTTGCTGCCACTTGCCTGCAAACTTTTGCCTCCTTTGCAATGCGAACGACTGACCATTGTGGATTCTCAACAAATTTTTAATGATTAATCTATGTATTTCCACTACTTTTGCCATTGTGAACACAATTTGACTCAAATAAAAATAAAAATTTGACGACATATTCTGACAACTATTTCAAAGCCTACTATATCAAAATTTTGTAAAAAATTATATGGTATAAAAGTTATGCAAGTTTTTCAATGTTAATGTTTTTTTGCTCTCAGTCCTTAATACCTACTAAACTTTGAGTTAACTTTTACCTAAAATGGTTGCTGTTAACTAGTTATACAGTGACCGGCAAAGAATTTGCATCAAATGGGAAAAATTTTTGTAATTGAGATATCCGAAAATTTCTTTTGGTAAATAAATTTAACATATAGAATAACAAAAAAAAGCACTTTTCCAAATGTAATGAGACCACTGTCATAGCAGCAAATTTAAAAAATATTCCTTAAATATGTAAAAAGTGAGATTAGATGACAAGATATTGAAAAATGCCTAAGAGAAAAGTTGGTCAAAATTAGATTACACGTCTATGTGCAAATTTTCAAATAAAAAATAACAAGTTTTAATAATATTATTTTTCTGGATTGTTGCTGGGCTTATTTTGGTGTGTTCGCTGTCTTAGCCAAGTTAGAATCTTACTCACGATCCAATGTAACATCTGGGCAGTGGACCATCTATAAAAGTTGCCGTAATTGTTCAGCGAAATTTGTTGATTTTGAAATTACCTGTACCACTGTCGAGTGCTGGTGCCCTTGCCAGTTTGTCCTCCGATTGCCAGAAGGACCTCAGTTTGCCTGGCAAGAACGTCTCTCTTGCAACCTGAACCTCAGTTTGCCATTGACAGTCGCTTTGCAACTTTCTGACAGGTACCCAAAACATCTTAATTAAGTGCATTTATAAAAGGCTTTTGTTATATTATTTATCTGAATTGCCTATTTATACAGTAGAGAATAGACGGTATTGCATTCTCACTGTAATTAACACTTTGCCACTACCGCACATGCTTGTTTAATCTGTTTTTAAGGTTAATGTTAGATAACCTATCTAGTGCTTTTTATTTATTTCTTGCGGGTGGCAAAACGTTTTTTTGCATACATGCTTTTTGTGTGATTAAAACAATTATTATTTGAATAACTTATTGATCATTTATGCATCATTAATTTATATTCTCTTTTTTTATTGTCGTCAAAATTTGACACAAATTCTTCTTGATAATTTACTTTTTTTTTTGTGTAAATAAATATAACCTTTGTTTTAATTTATTTTTGTTTATTTCTTTCTTATCATTCAGGGTTGGTAATACTGTAAAAGATTAATTTTTCTTTAAAATTTCCACCACTTTACATTTCTTCATATTGGTTGGTAAGCTACCTGTATTACAAAATATTGTTCAGAAACAAATGTTCCACTTCAAAGAATAATTTCCAAAATTTTTTAGAAATTTTCTGGATGTATTCCATCAAACCCGGCAGCTTTATTTGATTTTGTCTTTTCAATGCATGTTTTAGCTATTTTAGAGTAACAAATCTAGATATTTCTTCTAAGATAGGTGTAGATTTTCTATTCTTTTGTAGACACTTTTTTATTTTTGTAATAATCAATTTCCCCACTTGTATTGAGTTTGAGACATTAACCAACCAAGAAGCAATATAATTTAGAGAAATTTTGTGTTTATTTTAGCGGATTGATTTGTAGAACCCTAATTTATGTATTTAAAAATGCCTAACTTTTATGACTTAAATATACAAAATTCATGTTTTCTACTAATGAAATCCATTTCTGTTTCTTTTATTATTTAGAGATGATAGTACAACTTCCACAGCTTCTTTATTTGGATTTTCTAGATATGATTTGTACAATTTGTTTGTTTCAGTCGACTAACATAGGTGGACATATTCCTTTCGAAAACCACGTGAAATTGATTTTATTGTTGCACATTTAACAACACCTACAAACCTACAATACTTATCAGAAACTGGTGATATCCATCTAAGAATTGAATATAGAGATGTTCTATAATTTATTCAATTAGCTTTTTGAAAATTCCGTCGTAGTTTTCTTAAAAGATTCTACAAACGGAATTTAAAGTCCAATTGTAATAGCGAAGGTCTATGTTGACATTTTCAAATATAGTTTAATACCATACGTTTTAATTGTAATGGAATCATGTCACGATCCATTGACACTAAACACAGGGCTGCAATCGTTTTGCCATCGACCGGAGTAAAATGTTTTGATGTCTTTTGAATGGTATACTAATTTTGAAATTCCATAAAAGTTTGTAATATTATTCCATTGACACCGTTGTCTTTGTAGCCCCATAATGTGCTATGTCTATTAAAGTCACCAATATGTATACATTTGTGAAGAAAAACAACATTAAAAGTTTTTTGGTCAAGCTATTGGAGGAGGTTTGTAAATATTTACTACGTGTAAATCTCCTTGCTATAAGCTATAACAAAAATTCCAGAAATTATACTTTTTTGTATATATTTGTATTAAATATTTTATTTGACGGATGTGCATAACTATTCCATAAATAGAGCTCTCAATAAAGTGTACTATTTGAAAACCTTTTACAATTAAGTATTTGTCTCATTTTCAGAGTGTGTTTTCTGTAAATCTAAAATATCGACCTTGTTCCTGAAACAAAAATTAGGTAAAAAATCTGTTTTGTCCTTACTTGCCCCTTAACATTAATTTATAGAATATTTGTTGTGTGCAGTATATTAGTATGTGATTGTGTTCCGTAAAGTTGTTTTATACATGTTATCCTAATTGTCCGGGAGGGTCTTGATTATTATTATAACAACTTGTATGCAATGGGTACATCCTATAGGGATTTAAAGTAAGCGATTAATTAAGTATCAGAACTTGATTATAATTATTATAACGAATTTTGTAAAATATGTTGATTTTTGTGTAGATATAGTTTACACAAAAGTAAGTAATAACATTCGCAGTAGCATAGTTTGTTTTTAAATTCTGGGGGTTTCATAAGTAAAGATAACAGATACAGATAACTGTAACTACGATTGAATATTTAAATGCAAATCGTTATCTAAGCGATAACTTAGAATGCATAACACACTCGTGCCGATAAAGTCAAATATTTCTGTACAGTAGCATACACGCACGAAAGAACACCTGATGCGCATTTTGTTCTTATTATGAGCTTATCAGAGGTGTATACTTAAGTGCGGTATACAATTGTACAAGATACACTTCTAGGTTTGGTAGCATTTGAATAATCAAACTCTTATTTTATTCATTTGTTAGAAGTCAGCTGGAATATTGTTGTGTACTCTGGAGCCCTTATCATGCTAATCACTTAATGGAGCTGAAAATGTATTGCAAAAATTCTGCAAGTACGTATATTTTAGAAAGTTTAGATTAATTATCGTAGAGATATAATATCTTTCGTAAACTTTGTTCAAAATTAATTACCGGCCGCACTGTATGCTTTTCCCTTTTAGAAAAAATTCATTTTCCATGTAAAAGACCAAGTAGTCTTACTTATTTAACATTTTATTATGATGTGCCATTAATTGTTTTTTACTTTAACTGCCCTTTACTCCCTGCACTTAGATTATATAACGACGTGATGTCAGGCAAAATAGACACTACAGAAATAAGAAACAAGGTGGTAAAGTTGATCTGGTAGAATCCATGATGTAATAATTTATTATTTGATTTAATCTTAAATGCGACAATGTAATTATGTTTTCTCAATGGACATCTGTAAATCTGCTAAAAATAAACATATATTATTATTACTATTAAGTTAGTTTATATAGTCACTAATGTTATAATATTATCACTGTAACTTTAAAAATACATCCTTACAGTTTTTTGAGAAAATACGTTTATATAAAACAAAATATTATAAGTAATATAGTAAATAACTGTTATTTGATCAATCTGTAAGAATACCGCCAATTTTAATAGATTTTCTGATAAATAATTTTAACAACTTAAAATATAGAAAATTTTACACAGGAAAATCCGTAACACCGCCGATTGCCGCTATCATTTGGTACATGCTGGGCGATAAAGTTAACGACAAACAAAATTCCCTTTGACGTCACGACGTGATAGGTACAGGGTATAAAAGCGCGAATCCCTGATCGCGGAACAACTCCGTCCGGTGTATGGTTGTGAGAACAACATACGCATTTTCCGCCGACGCTCAAAAAGAACCGTGTTGATTTTCATTTATTTTTTCGAATTCCTTTTTATTTTTATTATCCGTTCATTTTTAGTTTCGTTTGATTTTTCTTTCTTTTATTCCGCCGTGTCAGCCGACGTGAACGTAGGGGTTCCACCCCAGCGGGATCTCAGCTAAAACAATACCGTGAAGTATCAGAGTTGTACTTTCCCTTACCTGCAAACCGATCATAGAGAGTAGAGAACGTAGAGAGTTGTCTTTCAGCGAAATCTACACACTCCAACCCCGCTTGATCTGAGTACGTAGAGTTAACATTCAGCGAAAAAGGATCAAAACCTCACACTGCCCCAAAAGGCAACTGGAACGTAGAGTACCTATTCTGCGGGAAAGTTGGAAACCATCCTCGCAGCTAAAACGTGGAGAGTATTTTTCCGCGAGACAACTGCGTCCCGTAGTTCAGTTGCCAGTACGTGGGGTGCCCATCCCGCGGACCGCCGCTGCCTTCCTTTAAAACCACAAATAAAAATTCCGTATGCAATTCGCTATAAAACTCACCGAGCTACCGTAATTATATTTGTTCACAATTAAACCGTCATTTGCCCGCTAGGGATTAACGACAACGCGTGTGAATACCTGTAATAATTGTTCCCTGCCGATCATCGTACGATTGTAATAAATAATAAAAAGCGTTTGTGTTACCTACAATCATTTAAAGAAATTATTGATGTTAAACCCAAATATACTTTCATATTTACCCGTTCATTAATTTCTCCGTAGTTCACTAAATTAATAAAATAAGCCGAACGAGGTAATCTGTTTATTACAGCGCCCGCCATATTGTCGTCTACACTCAAGTAGGGACCGATTGTGAAACCGAGGCCACGCCGAACGGCAACACAACGTCGCTTAAGCCCGAGTCAGAAACCAACAACCCCGACTTCTGGCAGCACCTATCGTTCAGCGACGAACCGTCGCTACTGTTAGGCCGCATTCAACTAGAGACAAAACTGTTTATTTATTTAAATTAATTTTAAATTTATTTTGTAGTTAGAACAATAAATTTTTATACCAAATAGGCGAACCTAATTTCTCCGACAAAGAGCTACCCGAGCCGACAGTGTTACAAATTGGCGCTTCACGAGCAGGGACCCCGGAACTCAAGACCGTATTAATTAACCGTTTGCTTTCAGTACTAATTGTATTTTCAGGAATAACATTGCTGATCCGTTTCGTCCTTTTGAAGGACTGGCGCTCGAGTATACAAAACCGCAAACATGCCGACTACTCCAGAAGAGGAACAACCACCAACAGACGTCCGAGTTAGTTGGGTGTACAGTCTGAAGAAACCCGAATTGATTAACGAAATGGGCAAATTTCACTTGGACACCGAAGGAAATGTGGAAGTGTTAAGAGGCCGATTTATAAATTACCTTCGCACCGGAGAAGGAACCGCTGCAGAAACCAGCATTAGTAACCCATCCAAACCCGAAGCAACACCGATACCCGCTGCCGCAAGAACATGCGAGATCGTTCGCAAATGGGGTGTGCGTTTTGACGGCAAAAAGTGATCCGCTTTCGTTCTTAGAAAGAATAGCCGAACTTCAAGAATGCTATGAGCTAACCGCTGACCACCTACTCAAAGCATTACCTGAGTTATTGAAAGACGACACCCTACTCTGGTACAGAAATAACAAAAAATTTTGGAATACTTGGGATCAATTTTTGGTGAGTTTTCGTACGCAATTTTTATTACCTCGATACAACTTCAAGATAGAAGAAGAAATCCGCAACCGTTTGCAGAAACCGCAGGAGAAAGCTAGTGCTTTCGCTACCGCCATTCTGACGCTCATGAGGAGACATGGAGGCATAAGTACAGAAAGTCAGTTAGAACGCATCTATGAAAATTTGAAACCGGAATACAAATACTATATCCGCCGACGAGATTTCACTGACCTAACCGAGTTGTTAGAAATGGCCGCACAATTTGAAACACTTCCACCGCTACATAAACCACCGACACCGAGTAAGATACGTTTCGCCGAACCGATCACTATACCGACCGAGCAAACGGAAGTTGGAGCTGTAAGCAACCTCGGCGTGAAACGACCGCCGTCACCGGTTCACCCTCGCAACATCAAGGAAGTTAAATGCTGGAGATGTGGCCAGGATGGACACTTCAGAAGTGAATGCAAAGGGACGTTTCGAGCGTTCTGTTCTAGATGTGGACGTAACGGGATACTCTCTCGTGATTGTTCGTGTGGACGCGTCCAGGGAAACTCCGCAAGCCGACACGAGCAGTAAGGCGGCTCGTGTCACCAATGGCATTCGCCTCTGTATTACGTCACGACTCTGATGAATGGAAAATTGGTTGTTTAAGGTTCAACAGACGTGCCGTCCGCCGCAATTACCAGCATTTCCTGCAGCCGCCATTGATGACCGTTTGTTTATAGATATCCAAGTATATGGGAAAAGGTTTTCCACTCTAGTGGACACTGGCGCTGCAAAAACGTATATTGGAAACGCCATCCGAAGCCTCTTGGCTAGAAACGAAGTCAGACCAGATAACCACCACTCAGAAGAAGTACGACTCCCCGACGGATCCGCCACCCGTACAAAAGGCATATTTTCTTTTCCCGTTCAAGCAAATAATCGACAACTTGAAATTACAGCGTATTATTTGCCAAATTTAACAACTGATATGATTTTAGGTTTAGATTTTTACAAAATCAACAAGCTGTCCTAGATTTGAAACAAAACCACTTAGTATTTGGCGGCGAAGAAATAAATTTGTCTCCAAGATACAATCCTGGGATCGCTGGCATCCAAAGCCCCCGAAAAGATCAGATGGCCCGACTGCAGACGTTTCTAGAACAGGAACTGCCGAAATTTAAGGACTCTCCCGGATTAACTCACCTAATAACTCACGAGGTCAAGTTGAAATCAGACGTAGAGCCCCGAAAACAACGCTACTATCCTCGCAATCCCGCGATGCAACAAGTCATTAGCACTGAAGTTGACCAGATGCTGGCTGACGGCGTCATAGAAGAATCTCACAGCCCGTGGTCGTCACCCGTAGTCCTGGTGAAGAAGCCGTCCGGAGAACACCGGTTTTGTGTGGATTACCGCCAAGTTAATGAGGCCAGCATCAAGGACGCATACCCAATTCCGTTCATCCAAGGAATTTTAGATAAACTGAGAGCTGCCCGCTTCATTAGTACCCTGGACTTAAAACAGGGGTACTGGCAGGTTCCGCTTTCCGAAGCAAGCCGCCCCATAACCGCTTTCACGGCTCCCGGTAAAGGACTTTACCAATTTAAGGTCATGCCGTTTGGTCTACACTCCGCTCCGGCGACGTTCCAACGCCTCCTAGACCAAATTATTGGTCCCGAGTTAGACGAGCGGGCTTTCGTATACCTAGATGATATCATCATAATTGGTAAAACATTTGAAGAACACATCCATAACTTACAAGAAGTATTCAACCGTCTCCGTCAAGCCGGGTTACAGCTAAACCCGGAAAAATGTGTTTTCTGCGTCCCGGAATTAAAATATCTGGGACATCTAGTATCCGAACAAGGAATACAGCCAGACCCGGAAAAAGTGGAAGCGATTGAACAAATGGAACCTCCCAAAATGTCCGACAGCTTCGTCGATTCCTGGGGATGGCCTCCTGGTATCGTAAGTTTATTCCACAATTTTCGCAGGTTACACATCCGCTTACTAACCTTCTGAAAAAGAATCAAAAGTATGTTTGGTCTAACCAAGAAGATACTGCATTCCGAAAATTAAAAGATGCGCTTACCTCGGCTCCAATTTTGACCTGTCCGGATTTTACAGTGCCGTTCGTTTTACAAACAGACGCCAGCACCACCGGACTAGGGGCTGTCCTTACACAGGTACAAGAGGGACAAGAAAAGGTAATAGCATATATTAGTCGCTCACTGAACACTGCCGAAAGAAATTATTCGGCCATTGAACTTGAATGCCTCGCTGTGGTCTGGAGCGTCTGCAAGTTAAAAGGATATTTAGAAGGTTACCATTTCACCGTCATTAGTGATCACCGCAGCCTAAAATGGCTGCGGACTATGGAGAAGCCGACCGCTCGACTAGCAAGATGGATATTAGAACTACAACAGTACGATTTTGAGGTCGTATATCGTAAAGGAGCCCTTAATTATGTAGCTGACGCCCTTTCTCGGCGCTATGAAGGAACTGCCCTGGCCGCCAATCTTGCACCCTTGACAAACTCCGATGGTCTTGGTACCTGTACCTGGCTAGACCGTCTTCGTGCCCGGATAATTGAGAACCCCGAGGCATACCCCGATTATAAGGTGTCTGGAACAGATGTCCACCGTTCTTTTCCGGATTCGTCCCCGTCACCGCTGAAGGTCTCCGTAATCCGTGGAGGCTGTGTGTACCGAAGAACCTCAGAGGCAAGGTGTTAAAGGAATGCCACGGCGTCCCGGAAGCCGGCCATCTCGGAGTGGCGAAAACCATTTCGAGGATCTTTCAGAAATATTATTGGCCTGGAATTACTCGAGATGTTCTTCGATACGTAAGAAAATGTCCTTCATGCCTCAGTTATAAACATTCAACCCAGAAACCCGCCGGAGAAATGTACTTTAGGAAAGTGAATCACCCGGGTGAAGTCGTCAGTTCCGACCTGATTGGACCGTTCCGCGTTCCTTGAAAGGTAACCGTTATATATTGGTTTTCCAGGACCGTTTCACAAAGTGGGTAGAGATCAAGCCCTTACGTACCGCCACCGCTCAGCACTTGAGGCAGGCCTTGAGAGAAAATGTGATTTTTCGGTTTGGGTCGCCAAAGTTTCTAATCACCGACAACGGCCCGCAATATACTAGTAAAATATTTTTAGACACTTTAAACGAATATGGCATTACGCACCGTCCGACGCCACCGTACACACCCCAGGCCAATCCAGTTGAAAGAACAAATAAAGTGATTGGAACCATGGTTGCTCAGTTCACCACCGAAGACCACCGCCATTGGGACATCCACCTTCCTGAAATTGCGTTTGCAATTAACTCGGTAGAGCATCGGTCCACCGGATTCACGCCGGCCATGTTAACTCTGGGTCGAGAGCTGACCGCCCCGAATGCGTTATACCGCCCACCGTCCGACGAATCCGTTGACCCGCTCCAGCCTACCGAACGTTTCCAACAGGTAAGTCGCGTAGAGAGGCTCCAACAACTAGCCCGAGAGAACTTAGTCACCGCTTTCGAAGATCAACGCCATTTTACAACCTCCGCCGCCGGAAGTGGGTGCCTCAGAAAGGAGACCTCGTCTACAAGAAAGAAATCTCCCTCTCGGATGCGTCCAAGGGAATTATGGCAAAGTTAAACCCTAAGTACAGCGGTCCGTTCATCATACATAGGGTGCATTCTCCCGTCGTTGTCGAAATTCAAACGCCCCACTCACGGAAGAAAAGTCAACGAGTCCACGTGTAAAAGATTTGAAAGTGGTGGGAGACAACGTGTCCAATACCAGGCTGACTGAAGAAGAAGGGACTGGGGCAAGGATATATAATAAAGAGACCCACGATGAGGATGCACTTGAACATCAAATGGCATCTCTAGTACCCACCAACCCCTGGTCTCAGTATTCCCGAAGGAGGGACATGTGTAAGAATACCGCCAATTTTAATAGATTTTCTGATAAATAATTTTAACAACTTAAAATATAGAAAATTTTACACAGGAAAATCCGTAACACCGCCGATTGCCGCTATCATTTGGTACATGCTGGGCGATAAAGTTAACGACAAACAAAATTCCGTTTGACGTCACGACGTGATAGGTACAGGGTATAAAAGCGCGAATCCCTGATCGCGGAACAACTCCGTCCGGTGTATGGTTGTGAGAACAACATACGCATTTTCCGCCGACGCTCAAAAAAGAACCGTGTTGATTTTCATTTATTTTTCGAATTCCTTTTTATTTTTATTATCCGTTCATTTTAGTTTCGTTTGATTTTTCTTTCTTTTATTCCGCCGTGTCAGCCGACGTGAACGTAGGGGTTCCACCCCAGCGGGATCTCAGCTAAAACAATACCGTGAAGTATCAGAGTTGTATTTTCCCTTACCTGCAAACCGATCATAGAGTGTAGAGAACGTAGAGAGTTGTCTTTCAGCGAAATCTACACACTCCAACCCCGCTTGATCTGAGTACGTAGAGTTAACATTCAGCGAAAAAGGATCAAAACCTCACACTGCCCCAAAAAGGCAACTGGAACGTAGAGTACCTATTCTGCGGGAAAGTTGGAAACCATCCTCGCAGCTAAAACGTGGAGAGTATTTTTCCGCGAGACAACTGCGTCCCGTAGTTCAGTTGCCAGTACGTGGGGTGCCCATCCCGCGGACCGCCGCTGCATTCCTTTAAAACCACAAATAAAAATTCCGTATGCAATTCGCTATAAAACTCACCGAGCTACCGTAATTATATTTGTTCACAATTAAACCGTCATTTGCCCGCTAGGGATTAACGACAACGCATGAATACCTGTAATAATTGTTCCCTGCCGATCATCGTACGATTGTAATAAATAATAAAAAAGCGTTTGTGTTACCTACAATCATTTAAAGAAATTATTGATGTTAAACCCAAATATACTTTCATATTTACCCGTTCATTAATTTCTCCGTAGTTCACTAAATTAATAAAATAAGCCGAACGAGGTAATCTGTTTATTACAGCGCCCGCCATATTGTCGTCTACACTCAAGTAGGGACCGATTGTGAAACCGAGGCCACGCCGAACGGCAACACAACGTCGCTTAAGCCCGAGTCAGAAACCAACAACCCCGACTTCTGGCAGCACCTATCGTTCAGCGACGAACCGTCGCTACTGTTAGGCCGCATTCAACTAGAGACAAAACTGTTTATTTATTTAAATTAATTTTAAATTTATTTTGTAGTTAGAACAATAAATTTTTATACCAAATAGGCGAACCTAATTTCTCCGACAAAGAGCTACCCGAGCCGACAGTGTTACAAATCAATATAATATATAACTGCTTTATAGTTAAATAATGAACCAAATCACTTCTATTTACACAGGACTTATCAAAGGTAGATTTTATTTGAATCAAGCAAAGATTTTTTACACCGAAACGCTTAATGCTTTAAAAATCACTGTTTATTTATGTTTGTGCATGGACGTTTTATTATAAATTACTTAAGTACATAAAACACCCCAAAAAAAAAAAAATTAATTACACACATTTTAAAACAAATATTAAGTCACTATTAATTTTAGAATAAAAAATGCAATAAGTTAAGCTTAGCAAACAAATCTCAATGAGAATTAAAATTTTGGTAAAGTTTATAAATGTCATGAGAAAACGCAATACATTTTTTTTTAGATTTTTCAACTCAAGCAGCTTAGACTTAATCTTATTTTGATGATGACGTCTCTAAATAATTCACAATTGGAACCTAAATTGAAAAATTAATGTTTACACACGCAATCCTTAAAAATATTTCATTGGATTTATTTTACATTATAGTTATGAATGTATAATTTCTGGTGCAAAATAAGCCAAAAATATTTGTGTTCTTAACAGTTGATTTGTTAAATAAACGTGGAGTTTTCCATGTAGATTTCAAACACGATAAAATAATTGCGCAAACGTTTACTGTATATCTTTTTTGCAGTATTTTCTACTCGTTGTATTGGGATATTTTAAAACATAACAAGCCTGATATTTAAACGTTTAAAAATTGCTTATTAGAAATTTTAAGAACATTCTATGCAAACTTCCTCATATTCAATAAATTGTAAGATATTCTACATCTAAAACAAAAATGGAATTCTTAATTTAACACTCTATTATACTTAATTATTAAATAAAGATATTTACTTTTTCTGTCTAGTCTTCAGCATAACCATCTAATGATAAGAGACTTTTGTCGCTTATAGAACATAGTTCCGTATAGTTTTACAACGTAGTTATTATTCTGTGTTTTTACTATTTACGCTTTTTCTTACACGAGATATCGTTACCAACAGCATTTAGATTTTACGATAGTTTCTTAGCTCATTTCAATTTTAACAATTTGCAATCCAAATTTTATTTGGTAAAAAATTAAGTCAAAATTGTTTTTTAACAGTTTTCTATCGAAGATTTAGAGGACTAATATTATTATCGAAGGTGTAGTTTTGCCGCAACCCAACTCAGTGTTGCTTCTTCATTGCGACTTATTCCAAACTCCAAATTTTAGCACCAGTCTAATTTTTATGAAATTTTGTACATGAACCTTATTTATAATTACGCAGATCTGATTAAATTTTGGGCATATTCTAGTAGCAAAAAAGGCCGTTAACCTACACAAATTTTTAAATTATTAAAATATTATAAAAAAGATTCATTTTACACATTTTTGTTTCAAATAAAAGTAGTTTATAATTTAACTATACACTACTATTGTTTAAACTATTTTTTGATCCGATAAGTAATTACTGACATATAACAATCAAGTGACAATAATTGTTATAACAATATCAATTTTACAAAAAAGTTGACAGAAAAAAGTTGTTGAAAATTCTACTGTCGATAGCTTTTGTTTGAACCATTTTTTTCTAATATAGTTTTAATTCTATAGTGACTATTTCATCCTATTCTCAAGGCGCTGAAGAGTCTTTATCT